>BSBK01000972.1:850000-875000 GCA_027943335.1 Chamaecyparis obtusa | reverse complement strand
TGTGCTCCATGACTAATTTGGTAAATAGAAAAGAGATTAGTGGTCAAGGATGGTACACAAAGGACATCATTAAATGTCCCCTCTCCCATAGGAATAGAACCTTTCCTACAAACCCTCATGTATGTGTTGTTACCCATAAATATATTAGGAGAATTACAAGGCTCAATAGAAGAAAACATATCAATAGAAGATACCATATGATGTTGTGCACCTGAATCAAGAAGCCATTTACCTTTCTTAGGATGTGTGGAAGCCAAAAGTGTGTGTCCAAATGTGTAGAAGGAGTATACACTAATGAGGGAAAATTAATATTGTTCTTTTGAAGAATGTGAGTGGGCTCATCAATCTTCTTGTGAAAACATTTATGCTCATCATGTCCTAGCTTTTTACAATATGCACATTTATCCCTCTTTCTTCTAGATTATTCCTCTCTTGAAGAGGACTTGGATTTAGTAGTATTTTTTGAAGGAGATTCATTACCTTTGTCATGAGGCTTAGGGTCCTTATGTTGCTTCTTTCCTTTAACATTAGAATCCTTTGAAGTGGATTCATTTGCAAGCAATGCATGATGTTTGGAAGACTTCAATTGACCCATGTGTGCTAACTTTGCTTGTTCCCTTGTGAGTTGAGTTTCAAATTCATCAAGAGAAGGAAATTTGTGTGGACTACCAAGAGCATCCATAGTAGCATACAATGTAGAAACAAAAATGGAATATTCAGGACCTAGCTTGGAAAGAATAGAAAGAATCAATTGTTTATCCCCTTTAGTAATGCCACAAGTAGAAAGCTCAAATCTAATAGAATTGAACTTAGAGAAAAATTCTTGAATATTATCAAAATCACTAGGATTTAGACCTATGAGATCATTCTCTAATCTAAATTTTCTCATTCTATCAAGTTTACCAAAGAGTCCCTCCAAGACGACCCAAGCATCACGAGGATGTGTACAAGATGCAATATGAAATATGAAATAGAAAATCATGAGAGATGGATGATCTAAGAGAGCCAAGTTCTTTATCCCTTCAATCAAACCATTATCTCCTTTTTGCAACATGTGTAACTAGTTCTTGATCCTGTCCAAGAGGCATTCTAAGCAATAAAATACTTAACAAGTGATCCAACAAAGATTCTTTCCATTCACGGTAGTTATATGGAGTGAGGATTTTGACATTTGAAATATCCATAATGCAACCAAATAATGATTGATAACAAATGATAACTCCTTCAAATTATTGATGCAAATCAGAAAACTGAAAGCCAAGGATTAACCAAGTGCAAATATAGCCCCAAAATGACCTATTTCTAAAAGTGATATTTCCACCCCAAATCATTGAAATATGATTGCAGATATGGAAAGTAGACAAAAAATCATGCACTTTAAAAAAAAAATCACCTCAAAATATTATTGTATGTGCCCAAACGAAGCCTTGGAAGTTGCAAAAATCAGGAACAGAAAGAAAAGTCATGAAAATCTACAATTTCTAATTAATATAGCATCCAAAATGCAAAAATAATTTTACCACTGGAAACTTTAGGAATTCTACCCCAAATTAAAAAAATCTCAAAAAAAGGATCAAAATTGAGCAAGATATGGGGGTTTGAATTTAGGCTACAAAACCAATAACTTCAATAGTGAAGGCAGGAATTCAAACTAGTGTTGATGTTAAAAAACCGCTATGTTAAATTTGACATTTGTATGGTCATCATCACAAATAGTCATTTTGCCCTATTTGATGTCTAGATGGACATCATTTTTGAGCCTATGAAATTGATGATGTGGCAAAAAATGCCTCCTTTACTAACATGGCAGGCTAATTTGGTGGTCTGTATGAATGGCTGACATCACCAAGTGACGTGTCCCAAGGATGACATACTTTCCATGTGTCATGATCTGATTGGGTTGTGTCTACTATCACAATTTGTCCTTGTGTGCGGACGAATCCAAGTGGACCAATGGATTTGCGTCACATGGAATCTTTCAGGCTTTCGCTAGGCGGTGACAAGTTGTCTGCGTGGTGGGTGACCGCTGATGTGGCCAGCGGAGCTTAGACCATGGAGGTGGGGAGCATTTGAGATGGTCGCTCAAGCGATGGTGGTGGGAGTGGGGCTTTAGTCCCACATGTAATGTGGGATGAGTCTTTAACCTATTTTTAAACAAAGACTGACAGATCTAAAGTAAATAAGCAACCAATGATGGTGGAGTCAGGTTGTTTGGTGTCATCGCTTACCTGTTGTGGTGAAAAATATTGACTATTCATTGGGAGATGGGTGCCTGAGACCTAATGGATGACATCACCCTTTGTTTGTGCAGTCTGACAAATAACAGAGGGGCCATACCAACCCCAAAATTTTGTTGAAAAATAAAAACTATTCATAAAGAAATTGAAAACCCATAAAAAAATAATTTTTTAATCAAATCGTATTGTGCTTGCGCAAGTAGGTCATATGGATTGCCTATGCAAAAACAAATTGCCACAAATTTGACTTTCACCAAATATAGGCAAATTTATAGTTGATTTTCATCGAAATAGTCTCCCAGATGCAATGGTGATGTCCAAATTACCAAATTTTGCATCCAAAATCAGGTCTAGCCAAGATTTCACTTCTTGAGAAGAGGTCTTCACACCTTGAGAGCTCTGATACCATGTTAGATTTTTAGGTGACTCTACAACACCCCTAGGATTGAATGCAAGACCAAGATAACTTCCACAAGAGATTAGAAAGATAATTGCATTAAAATGAAAGAATGATATTATTGATAATGGACTTGATTGATTGAATTCAATGATTGAATGTATATAATAGGCCTCCTTATATAGGAAAGGCAATAAGATATAATGATAAAAATATGATAAGCTATCACCTATGCAAGGTGTAATCACATGTCCACCAAATGTGGATCATCCTCCATTATGCAATGAAGTATGTGTCATGATGAGGATGATAATGTGATATCTGCACTAAAGGTGGATCTCACACCTATAGTGGAATTTATACTACACCATGGGCTTAACTAAAGTGCAAACTCCTAGGTATCTCAATGACAAACTATGATGCAATGCATTATCCTAAGTAAGATTAAGTAAAGTGTAATTAAGAATATTTAACTACACCAATAGAAAGAAGTAGAGACAATGTTGCAAGAGGAATGTAAGGTTTGAAATTAAAATAAAACAATGGTATACTTGTAAACTCAATTAACAAAAAATAATGGTATATAGATAAATATAATTTATTTTATATATGAAAAACATTTTGATTATGCATTTTTGTTTGTATACATTAGATTATATATAATAGGGTGTTTATATTTAAATTACAAGTTATTATTTAATTAAATTGTTACAGGTAAATGATCTAATTCATCAAAATTTTCAAAGGTCAAATAAAGATCAATCATACAAAATAATTAAGTCTAGTAAAGTTATTGAAAATCAAAATCATCTTTCTCACTATTTAAATACAACTAGCTAAACTAGAACCTTTGGTAATTAAGACAAGATGAGCATGAAAATAAAGATACACCCGACCCATTTGAAAAGATAACTCAAAATATCCCATCTATCTTTCCCACTATATCTATCTCTATATTCTCCTTTTTTTGTCCTTTTCTCTCCCCATCTCCCTCTCTATCTTTATCTCCCTCTATATTTTTTACCTCTCTCTTTCTCTCTCTACACATACACATATAGTGGAGAAGGAAAAGTGCACTAACCTCAAGACCGATTAAAATCTCAAGCAATGAAATCTCCCTTGTGCCACCTCACTTCTACTAGACTCTAGTGAGCTAGGAGATCAGGACACTAGATGTTGGAGAAAATTTTACTGGTTAAAGTATTTAGACACAAGTACTTTAAAACAACTAGAATTCTAAATGTGGATAAAACCCAAACATCTTAAGATATTAAATGATTAAAATATTCTAATTATAGAAATTGAAATATCTAATATCAGGGAACAACCACTGAGATTTGTAATCTCACTTCCTTAGATGCACTTACAACTCTAGGACTCAACATGGGTACAAGATGCCAATATAGTGTGCATATGGCTCATACGAATAGAGTATAGAGGATAGCACAAAAAATGAAGAAAATAATAAAATGTAAACACAATGGAAACTAGACTAACATAAACTAAATAGGGACAAAAAAATAAGATTTAGAACATAACTAAGCTACAAAATATAAAGAGAAAGGAAGAGTACTACTGGAATAGACAACTGGTGAAGTTGGTGATTTGAACTTGCTTCCCCATGAACCTACACACATAGAAACAATTGAAATTTTGGAGCTATTTGGAGACCTACCTCAATTAGATCCCTATTTTGTTGTTTCCACCTCCATAATAACTAAAAGACACGATAGTAAAAGGTGATAGATAATTGAATTGACAAAATGGACATGTGAAGATAAATAATGAGAATATGATAAGGATTAAGATGTGCTATCACGAATACAAAATGAGAGTATAAATAATTCCCCTTTATCATTGTGTAATGAAGCTTAGTGAGATGAAGGCCAGGATGACACTAGAAGCATGATATGGGATGAGCTAGTTGTGTAGACCAACAATAAGAGCCTTCAATTTTAGAAATATATGTGAAGAGATCAATAAGATGTGTAGAATCTAAGTGCATGAAAGAGATAATGATCAAGAGGGGCTAATGAAGGCCAAAAATGGAGATATATTCATGCATGGTTGAATCCCACATTGATGGGTGGTCAAAATGAGCATTACAATTACAGGGTCGTAGTCTGTAACTCTCTAATGGAAACCTACACATCTGTAGATTTGTGGACAAGTGTGCACCACACTTACATCTTCACAATGTGCATGTGTCTTGTTTCATCTAGGTCATATGACTAGGATTCAATGCAGGTGATGACAAAGCAAGATGGGTAAGCATAAACATGTGACATGGTATTTATTTCCAAAGCTAAGGTAGGAGTGTTATGTAATTTGATGAATTACACCATGGGTGCAAATTCATGACACTACATTTTCCCCCCACTTTAGTGAGCATATCATAATGGAGATAGAGTGATATAAGCTAAAGTAAGAGAACTTACCCATGAAGATATTGTTGCACAAGGATGCCCCTAGCTAAAAATCCTTGAAATTTTGTTGAGTTCCATCCAACACATAAGTTGCAGATAAGTGTGCTTTATGATAAAGACAACATGTAGACCTAAGCCCATTGGTGGTACACCAATATGGTGGCAAGTTATATTATGCATGATATTCATATGATAGGGAAGTTTTGATAGTGTTGTGATATGAGTAGTGAATCCTAGATAGGCATGCAATAGGGATACTTTAAATGGTGTTCTAACATTCATAGCAAAATCTAGATAGCCATGTGATAGGGTGACTTATACATGTGCCAACACACAAAAAAATCTAGATAGGTGTGTGATAGGATGACTTAGATAATATCAGTACATGTATCATAAGCTAGATAGGGGTACAATAGGGAAAGATTAAGAAGCTAAGATAGTGGGTTGACCCCCACAAAGGTAGACTTTTAGATCAAAATTTAAAAATTTCATGAGAAAAAATGTATGATGTAGAGATAACATGATCATTAGATAAAAAACCAATCAAACACAGATTAAAAAAACCCTTGGAAAGGACTATTATACTCATAGGGGAGTGTAAGACATTCCAAGGAGAGAGACAGAGACAGAGACAAAGAATGTCACTTCTTGACAGCTGACACATGATTTCACAATATATGCACAAAGACGGGGGGATCTGATGGATTGGTAGTAGAACTCAAAAGAGTAATATATACATGTTCTCAAGGGATATTTTATCACTGCCAACCATGGATTAGATCTAAATAATAATGCATGAAGTTAAATGAAAACAAAATTTTGGGTCAACATGAAAGGGGTGCCTAAATGCCCCCAACAGTTTGCATCGTCCCCAAATATAAAAAATCAAGACATAACAAATAGAAGAATAAGATAGAAAATAGACAAAGGTACACAACAAAAAACTTGTCATTTCTGAGTACCAAGAGGGTACAAGGGTCTTCTAAGAGGGAACAACATTAAAATATAATCACTAAGGAACACAAGAAAACACACTCCAATATAAAGATGTATAAGCAGGCACTAGCTTCAGAGGTCACCTACCAACATATCATCATCCTCCAATATTGATCATATGGGGAGGTAGGTCGAGATTGAAATGGTACAACCACAATGAGATCCCTAGGTACCCCACCAACATCTAGAGCCAAGGATGAAGCGGCCTCAATATTATCATCCAACAACTCAATTGTGGTAGCTGAGATGAACCTTATGAAGGTGTTTGTCAACGCAAGAATATCCTCCAATGAATCATAGATAAAAGCCTCGTAGCTCACAGGAGACCCATGTGGAGGTGAAGATGGAGAATATTACCCACTAACTTCTACAAAAGGGGCAGATACAAACTCAAGAGAATCCAAAGCTTTCTCCACTACAAGGATTGAAAAGGAAAGAGGATCCATTAGAGAAGACTTATGACATGTAAACTCTGGGACAGGGCCATGGTCGAACTTTCTCTTGAAGGATGGAAGTGATGTCCTTTGATCTACTATAGCAGATTTTTAGACATCAGGGAAACTAGCATGATAATCATGAGATGGGGCTAGCATGGGTTGTGTGGGAATCACTACACTAGACACCACCTGAGGGTGCAACATGTTCACTAATGCAAGCAATGGTGAAACATCTGGCAAAGTGGTGATAAAAGGTGGCTCCTATAAAGGAGAGATAAACATCTAGACTTTCTTAGCATGAGGCCTAATGGGCACTCCTAGTGTAGGGGGAAGCATGAAAAAAGAGGTTGTAAGGAGAAAGGCTAAAGTAGCTACAATTAAAGTAGGAATGGAGTTTTATGTATAGGTATAAGTAGTGGCAAACACAAGCTTTATGTCTTTACATGCCAAAGCCATCTCTCGTCAATGATTTCTACACTCATGTGCAAGATTATTCTGACGTAGATGTGGGCCAAGTTGAGGATCCTATGAGGGTATAGCATCATCCTATTCCATAGGAGAGGTCATAGGTGTCACTACCAGTAGAGAAGATGGCCATACTTATGGATTAGGAGGTGGTGTTGACATGGTCACTTCCAACTTAGTCACAAGTTCCCTTCTTCTATTTTCCCTACAAGTGACAAGAGGAATAAATGACACCCTTGAAGGCTTGGGGTTAGATTCCAAGAGAGATAGTGTGGTATTGGGAGACATCTAACCCTTGTCATAAATGGCAAGGTGAGGTATGTCTACTATGATGGAAATGGGAAAAGGTGGATGCACCTTGAGATTTTACAACATGGGTGCAGTTCCCTTATTTGTAATAGTTGTGGATGTAGGAATAGAAGACACCATTGGAGGTTATGTGTCCTAAGGTGAGTGAGGAGGCTTCCAATGGGACACACACTTTCCTTGAGCCCCCAATTAAGAAGGGGAAAATTATGAACCATACCATGCCTCATGAGAAGGTTGAGAAATTGAAGGTGCTACAAATTTTAGATTAGGCTCCCCAGCCTTATACTTTTGATAAGCAAGGAACATTACATCCTATTGGGGACATAAGGGCCCTAGCGTAGTAGGTCAAAAATGATCAAGGGAGAATCCCCAACAAGACACTAGAGGATGATATCTAGTGTCCTAGATAGTGTGGATGGTGTCCTCATGATGAAACTTCAAGCATTTATGAATGACTAAAGGGATGGCTCTCATGGAGGTCAACTAGGGGATACCTAGCTTGACTCGAAAGATCTCCAACTCAAGAATCAAAATGAATGTTGAGAATACTTTCATGGGTCCAAGATGGATTGTGAAAGTGGTGGGCCATAAAGGGGGAAGGGACACCACATAATGCATCCTAATAGTGGCTGGGCACTTGTCATATTTATCTTGGTTTAAACTATTGACAAAGAGAACCTCCTTAGTGATTACATCCACCCCACAAGTAGGGTCAAAAAATATGCCCCTAATAGAGATGTCATTGATCGATGTTGGTACGTAGAGGGGAGAAGGGCCTTCATTATATGACTCATCTAGAGGGGTGAAAGAGATGGTCATCTTAGGAACCCTCCAGAAAGGCAGGGAATCAGAGTGATGGTCACCATGTTAACATAGGGACTATCACCCAATGAAGGAAGATGATAAATATGTCATGATAAATTTGATGAATGTGGTGGAAATGTGTATGTATATATTTTCAATTCACTATTCTCTTTGTCCACAAACTTGTTAGCTTTTGGCTTCTTTTCATGTACCTTGATGGTGCCTTTGTCTATGTAGTCTTAAACTATATGTCGAAGAAATGCACAATTTTTCATGTCATGACCATGCACATAATGATACTAATAGAACTTTGATCTATCATACCATTGAGAGTAGGGATGATTATCAAGAGGGGGTCAAATTTCTGAAAGAGTTACCAATTTTTTATTCAATAACCTTTGCAAAAAACTCATGTAAGAATTGGATAGCTTAGTAAATGTTTGACCTCTTTATAGATCTATTGCAAAATAATTCCTCTTAGTGGGTTGTGGTAATGCGATAAAAAATTCCATAGCCTTATCCTTCTAAGATCCTCAAAAAATAGAGACCCCTCCATAGGTATTTGAAGAATAGTCCCAAAATTGAGCCATGGTATGTGGATACTCTCTCAATGCATTGTAAAGACAAATAATATTAGGGTACCTATTCAATAATAGTTTCTCTCTTAGTGCTAATTGTAGATTGTCTATGAACATCCTTTGGAGGTCCATTGGGCAGGGCATAAGGAACATTTGTAGAGATGGACTGATATCTCAAAATAAAATTAGTTATCTTCACATTTGACTTTTTCTTATAATGAATAAGATCAACGGTAGTGATCTTGGTATCCGTCAAGTGATCTAAAGTTTCAATAGAATAATATGAAAGAGATCTATACCATTCCATGGTGGTTCCTTTAAGGTATCGAGATAATAGTTTAAACAATACATAATCTAGATTATGGTAGTTGTTACATTGATTCAAGAAAGAATGAATGTGGAGGTGTGGATCCCCATCAGCACTATACCTTTCAAAATTTATGGACTCAACCCCCTATGGTGGCGGTGTGTTCAACACTTGCATGGTTAATGGGTTATAATGATAATATGGAGTTAAAGAACTCTAATTAGTCAAGGTCAATAAGTTATCCAAATTTTGTTGTAATTGCCCCATATTCTACAATATGGTGTTGAGGATAGGATTATGGGGTGAAGAAGGTGATGGAGGTGGATTTCTTCCTCCCCTAAAGGGATTAGATGATCTACTATTGACTTGTCCTATGCCACCACCTCCAGACCCAAGATTCACACCAATATTTTGTGAATTCTATCCCAACATATTCATATTTATGTTGATGCTAGGGAAAACTCCATTGTTCAAAGTGTTGGTACCCTTAAAATTTTGAGGAATGGGACACATTAGCATGCATCTGTATTATTTTTGCTTTCAGGATGCATGTGGGAACCGAGTGTTTTATGGGTGGTTTCATAAAATTTCATTTGTCCATTGCCTTTCATATGTTTCAGTGGTTTATTCTGAGTCCTAAAGTTGCATGTTGAAATGGGTTTTCATCAGTTCATTCCTAGGGGGTCTCAAAATCAGAAAATTGCTAGGTGTAGAAATCACCGGGAAGGGTCACTTTGAGGTTCAATAATATGCACCTTGGAGACCGTCATAAAAATCTGAGCCTACTGTCTTGTTGTACACATTGCATATTCTCTATGTGTCAGGTTTTAGGCCTCCGTGATAAGTTTTGACCCTATTTATTCATCCCCTTCCGGAGGTGTTTTCTTAGTTTTGCACTTGTGCACTTGTTCAGTTATTCTCGGAGGCCCTGTTTGTGGAGTTGTACCTTTTTCCCGGTGATTGGAAGTGATGTGATGGTCATGTCCCTATATTGCAAACAAGTTTTACTTCATCTTGGCTGGTTTGTAGCTCATGACGAATCCATTGGATGAGTTTCCCAATGTGATTCCATTCGCAGTTTTCACTATTTGGACAGGGTGCACTGTGCAAACTTGTGTCAGAAGCCTACTTTGACAGCTTGTATCTTTTGCCCAGGTGATCTAAAATGCAATCCAACTGCTCCCCTATTTTCCAAACATGAAATACTTCCATGACCTGAGATGATAAGTCTTGGTGAATCCGTTTGGTCAGTTTTGTGAGCCCTTTCCATTTGCAAAAAAATGAATTTCCCAGTTATACTGAACTATTTGTTTTTTGGGGGCCCACTTTACGAGGTTATAACTTTTGACCAGTCAAACTTATCAATAAAATTCTTATTGGTCTGCATTGCAAAGTTGACATATTGCTTCCAATTCGGATTTGAGCTTTCTGCCAATCCACTTGATGTCTTTTTGAAACCGATTCCAATTGCAACTTTTAAGAGTTTTCTGCATTTTCTGGGTCTATCTCTACAAGTACCTATTTTTATGAGGCCATATCTTTTTCCCCGCTGGTGTCTAGTTCAAAGTGGTGATTGACCTCTATTGTGGACATCTTTATGTGCTTTCGTGCCAGTTTGTGGCTTCCCAAGGATCTGTTTGGTATTTTTGCCAGGGTGATTCCAGATGCAGTTTACTAGGTTCTAACAATGTGTTTGCAGAACAAAATGAAATGAGCAACTTTGAAGGCTTATAATTTTCACCTCGATTGTCATCAAGGGATGTCGTTTTGCAGAGTGATTCTATGTATCTCAAAGTTTATGTCAGTCAGACGGCGGATTTTTATCAGGTGATCTTGTCAGTTTTTAAGGCCGCTCCCGGAGGTCCCTAGCACCATTTTGACACTTTGGAGAAAATGGTTTTCGAATTTTTAGTTTTCTGGGTATTATTTGGCTGGATCAAGTATCTACCATGCCAATGAACACATTCAAGGGGCATGGATTTCAAAAGGATCTTGCACAGATGCTAGCTGTTCTCAAGCCTCAATTTATTCGATTCCCAGGTGGTTGTTATGTGGAAGGAAATTGGCTTAGAAATGTATTTCGTTGGAGAAAGTCATTTGGACCATGGGAAGAGAGGCCTGGTCATTTTGGTGATAAATGGAACTATTGGACTAATGATGGTCTTGGGTACTATGAGCTCCTTCAACTTGCTGAGGATCTAAATGCACTACCAATATGGGTCTTCAACAATGGTATTAGCCACACAGATAAGGTTTGAAATTCAAGTATTGGGCCTTTTTGTTCAGGATATCTTGAATAGTATTGAATTTGCTAGAGGCCCTTCAGATTCAAAATGGGGTTCTAGCTATACAACTATGGGACATCCCAATCCTTTCAATTTGAAGTATGTTTCCATTGGAAATGAAGATTGTGATAGACAATATTACCACTGGATAAATATATCAGTCTGTTATTGACAAAGAACGAAGAGGAGACTACTTGGGAAAGACAGGTGGTTCCACATATTAAAATGCTATATTAATTGAGTCAATGCCATTTATTGAGGCTTTGCGTCAACTCTCTTATCGTGTTGGTCTCGGAAACTTTTGTTTGGCTCATGTTATCCTTGTACCTATTTTTAGGTGTTGTTGGTGAGCCCTTGTGATTGTTTTATTCCCAGGCAACATGGTATACGGATCAGCTGCTTACTTGTTTGTTTGGAATGCAGATTAAAATGCACCAAATGAATTAAAATTGCCACTGCCAGATATATAGCAAGCAGCTCACAAGAAAGAGGTGAGTGCCAGCATATGAACAGAGGAAAGCGCAAGGGGATGAGGTCATTCTGCCCGTCAATCGATAAACTAATTGCATTAGACCTGCAGTATATGGTGATATATATCCAATCAAATAAATTTAGTAGAAACATTCTAACCAGAACAACGACTTCTAGATTTACACGGTAGCGTACAGGAGCCCACACATTTCCAAAATGAGTGCTGCCTTGCGTGAAATAAAGAAGCCTTGGCACGTGAAGTAGCAACAACCCATGCAATACAAGAAAGGAGACCACCTGTGTTTGAAGTGCTAATCGGTTTAAACATGCAATTGAAATGAAGAATTTGTTAATTGAAGCTGTATCTATGAAGCGTCGCTTTGCAGAGGAACAACTCACAACCATTGAGCTTGATATGAAGGTTCCATGTTGACCTTGGCGAACCCCAAGTTGTTTCATTCCCATGCCAAACCCTGAAGCAAACATACGAGTACATAGAGGCAGGCAAAAAGGAGTGCCTCATGCAGCACAGACAAAGTAATGAAAAGAGGTTTATCCCACATTCAGTGGGTAGGCGCTTTTTCTTATATTTATATACAAAAACACTTGGTATTCATGTAAATGAGAAAGCCACGGAGGATTATTTGTAGTTCCACTCAATTGGATGTCTGTAGTGTGTGGTGGGCCCATAATTTTGGGCAAAGTGAACGCAGGTGCTGATTGGACGTCAGTGACACGTGTCACGAGGGCATGAATTCACCAGATGCTAGAGCAATTAGCATAAAAATCAAGCGATTCAACGACTAACCCAGTCGCCAGTTCACCGGTTAGCTGGCGGTCAACCCAAATAATTCTGAGATCATGCGAGCCTTAGTCGCGGATTCGCTAGAAGATTGGCGGTTAGAGGAATTCATTCAGTGATTCAGAGATTAGGGTAGTCGCCAGTTCGCTAAGTTGTGATAGTCAAGCTGAAAATATTCTGCGATTACGAGAATGGAGCTTTTTGCCAGTTCACCAAATTTAACTGCAGTTAGAGAATTCATTCCACGAATTAGAGATTACACACATTTACCAGTTCTCTAAATCAAATGGTTAACCCAAGGTCAAGCCTGTGCACCCATTGAGATGCTGACAAGTGGCATTTTATGGAAGATGATTAATATTGCAAATTTAAAAAGAATTCAAAAAATGATATAGTCTGAACTATTGATAAAATCCAAAATTTAAATGATTAGACTTGTGCACGGAAAATGGTCCTGGGAATTCATTTTTTGTCAAAAATATGAAGTATTGTATGTTTTCAGAAAGGTCTCGAAATGAGGAATCCAATGGCAACAAGTATTTTCAGTTTTAGGCTGATAGATGAGAGTAGTTCAGGTTTGAAGTCCGGGAATCAAAATCAGTTGCAGATCAGATAAGAGGAAGGTTGAAGATATTTTGTGAGGATGGACAGCTGTCATTCAGTTTTCTGAATGGACTCTCAATTGCTATATCTTAGATTTTTCTCATTGTAACAAGGGGGTTGAAAATAATGTTGTAGGGTAGCTTCCAGACTTGGGTTTTTGTTTCCTGTATTTCTTTGTTTTAGAAATGTACAGTTGCAGATGATTTTAATGAAAACAAGGGAATCCCAATTCAGTTTCTGTTTGATGTCTTTGTGTTCATAATCTGAGTTCTTGTGTATTGATTTGTACGGCATGTCGGTATACCAGTTACAAGGTACCTGTGGGTTTGAGTTTGAGTTTTCCTCAAGGAGGGAGTAAGTCTTGACTTCGAATTCTGAGAATTCTAGATTTGTATACGAATTTGATGTCCAGGAACTGGAGTGAAAAGAATGGTTTGCAAGGCATTTCATTCGGGTTTTTGAGTTTGGAGTTATGCTTTTCTGGAATTGCATATTTGTATAACTCTGTTGCCCAATAAACAAGGCACTGGTCCTAGTTTTCTTTGCAGTTTTTATCATCAACCATTAAAATCAATTCCATATTCATTTCCCATTTAAAAGCATGAATGTTTAGAATTTGTATTAAATAGTACAGATATTGTTGGCGATTCATTGAAGAATTGAATCGAATAGGTTAGCCTGCCTGAGTTTTAAGCTCGAAGAGAAGAAGGGTGAATACCCTTGTCGCATTTGCCATTTTTCTGCAATGATTATTTACTCGTGTTAATATCATGGATTGGCTTTCTAAGCTTTGCATCAGTTGCAGCAAAGACATTAGTGAATCATTGTGAGAACCCCTAATCCACTATAGGATTTCATTGTGAAGCAGTGAGTCTGAAGATAGGTACACCCGCCTAGGTCTGTGGAGCTCGAAGTAGAAGGACTTGGTCCTTATCAATTAGCCTTTTCCCTGTAAGAATCTGGAATTGGGAATCTGAGAGTCAAGCTTAATAGCTACAGGGTGATTCTACATGAAAAAGAGTTAACACAAAGGATCAATGTTAGGTGTAGATCTCATCACATGCATTGATACCCTAGGTATTGTGACCCCAATCTATTCTCTAATAAGATTTGATTGATCCCCCCACTACAATAATTCTCATTCATTAGCTTCCTTTATGGATCCACATTTTGCTTCCACACACTCTTTTAATGTATTTATCCTCCATTTAAAAAAAAATTCGACGCTATTCATTAGGTTGACGTGACTCGTGGCACTATTTATGCTGAGTTGAAGATCATGGCACCAAGTTGGGCATAATGCAGCCTCTATATTTTCACCAATATTGGTGCCTATTTTAGTGCCCAAATGAATGCCACTTAGATGAGTAGGCGCAGAATTAGGTGCTATGTTAAAGTATCCATTTGTCAGCCAATCATATTTGATTTTCCTAGTGTGTTCTTGGTTATGATATTCTATTAATTTAATGTCAAAATATTTTGGTCATTGTTTCATACTATTATGGCCATATATCTCTTATGTACTATCCTAACACTTTATTATTTATTTTGCATGTACTTTAAGTTGTGCTTAAAGTGTTTATCACACCCTCATAGAGGTTAAGCCAGATGATAGCTAGTGGTTGTGAGGTTGTGTGGCATTCTATGGGTGGTGATAAAAGTATTGTCACATTCTCATGATAGTTAGTGTGGGAAATGTTTAAAGGTCCCTTGTTTCCGCCTCACGACTTACTATGTGGGACCCAGTTTTGGACCATGAGGAAGCAAGGATGTTACATGTGGCACTTGATAATTTTTTCATTGCATCACCACGGGGTTAACAAATTAGTATGGTTGCATGTTTTGGTTAAGAGAGTTACAAACACATGTTGAAGACCTTTGGCCTCACGTCCTTGCAAGCCTAAATTGCAGTTAAAGAAAATGGTTGCGAGCTTGTGATGAAATGAATTGATAATCCATATTAATTAATCAACAAATAATGCATCTTGGTGACATGGGGAGATAGGAGAAATATTACATCATACCACCACGTGTCATGTCACAATGAACTCCTATGCATAAATAAATTACTTGATAACACATTAAGACCAAAAGAAGCTCCCAACGCACCATCGTGTGCCAATTTAGATGACATGACGTGGATTAGTAATGTGTGGAGATAAGAGAAACTTTACACCATACCACCACGTGGGACCTATAACCTCTTAACTAATGAATTATGCACGTATATTTATAAATAGGTTAAGTTGTCACATCCTTGCACGCCTAAATTTAAGTTAAGAAAAATGGTTGCAATCTCACGATGAAATGAATTGATAACCTAGGTTGAGTAAGTCACAACCTTGTGACATTTTATGTGCGTTACTGAAAACTATTTGACAATTTATTAAAGAAAGAAGTGTCAGTAGGAATAATCTAAGAAGAGATGTCATGACTGATATAATGTTGTAGTTTTTATCTAAAGATCATTCCCTTGCCAAAAAATAATTCCCTTACAGCTCTGAAATGGCTACACAGGCATCAAAAGGATACCTGATAAGACTGATTTTTGAGTTAAATAATTAATTTAAAAACTAGAATGAAATTTTATTCTAAATTTTAAATTAATTATTAAACTCAAAAATTGGTCTTGTCAGCTATCCTTTTGATGCCTACATAGTTGTTTCCCTTACGGATCAACCCTTTGAGTATCACACTTAACTTGTTATAACCAAGGGAAAAGGCCATAATGACAAGTCTTGCAGCTGTTGGGATAGGTGAAAATCTTGGGATAGTTATTTCTTCTTTATTTTGTAGTTTGAAAATGTGAGCAATAGCTTAAATACAATAAGAGAAAATGCATAATGAGTTATGTGTGTTGTCTAAATTTGAGTTTTTCATGATTGGAAGGGAGTTTTTCTTTGTTTGAGTGCTAAGGATGGGGCTTGTTGAGGCTATAGAGGCAGTTTAATATAATAAGAAGGGGTTAGACCAAGTCATGTTGTAGGAGATATAGATGGATTATGGTGGTAAACTAGTTGATAATACATTTTATATTCGTAGAGATAGTGAAATTGCCTTTGGTAATCATAGAGATATTGAAAGCTTTGGACTTTGTTGAAAAATTTATCCAAAACTTGAAAATGCCTGCGATCTCTCTGATTACTGCTTTGGTTCTATTTGCTAGGATGGAAGCAAAGAAGATTATGGATGTAGATACAAAAGATGGGAGTTTGGAGTCATTTGTTTCTCCTTGTGTTGTATTTTCAAAGTCATCTACCATGAGGGAAGATGGTGAGAATTTTGACTACTGGCATTTTATGCCTCAAAAACCACCTATGGGCGATAATGGCATGGCTTAAAAGCCTAGTTGGATCATAGGCCTCACAATAATAAGCACTCCATGGCCTCCTCTAGAATCACTTGAGGACAGAAATAGAGGTAATAATCTTCATTTGGAGAATATCTTCTATCATCGACTAGTGGCAATTGGTAATAGAATATAAAAGTGATACCTTAGCATGTAGCTCATTTCATTCCTTGTGTCTATAAAAGGAATATCAAGGCATATCTTATGGGTTATAGAAATTATTTTTACAGGGACAAGAAGAATAGTTTATGTAATAGATCTTTTTGCAAAAATAGGAATTACAAATTCTAGTATTAATTGAAATGCATAATACTTCTGAAGAGATTAATTGAAAATATCATTTGAAGATTGTCTCCTACTCCATTTTATTTCTATTACATATGGTTGTTTGTTCAGAATAGCCAAATTTGTCTTCATGATAATTTCATGAATATATAATGTGTTTACTAGTTTTCTTGAAGGAAATAGTACTGAAGAAAAATGCTTGAAAAGAAATAGCTTGAGTACTAAACATGAATAAAAAACTAAATAGACATGAATTAGATAATGTAAATGTAGTTCTTATCAAAAAAATAGTAAGTTACAATGTTTTTTCTTGGCTGTAGGAACACTCAAAGAATAAAGTTCCAATGGCTGCAAGAATAGTCAAAGAACAGAGTTCCAATGGCTGTAGGAACAGTCACAGAATAGAGTTCTCACCATAGCTTCCATTTTCTTACTAAGAATGCAAATACAATGAACAACACAAAGTAAAATTATTTCATATTTATGAATTATTGTGCTCTCCAATAATATTCTAACATGCCTTAGACTAATGGTTAACCTATATGGAAATAGACCAATAAACTATAAGACACATCCAACTTTATGTTTAACTTCTCACAAAGACACAAGATTAAGATTATTGAATATGTGTAACATATATGTAATCCCACATAACCAATATTATCATCATATTTATACCATACATACACTTTTCACATTTATCAATTGAAGCATACTTAATCCTTTCCTTGAAAGAAAGCATGAAAATGATAAACTCACATCCACATGACAACATGATGAACAAGAAATTATTTTATAATCCATTTGTATGATAATTTAAATACAACATAAAGACAATTAGACTAATCATATGGATCTTTAATATAGTGAATCCATTATTGATGAAGGGTGTTCCCCTTAATACCACAAACACATAACAGAAATAGAGAAACAACAACAATATGCAAGAACATAAAATTGGCTTCTTATTATCTCCACAAATGTGGAATTACAAACTTTCAGAATTACAATATGCAAAGCCACATGGACATTCCCTTACAATATTCTGTAGGACAAAGCCTCAAATTATTACCCAGATCTACTACCCAGAACTGTCCAGAACTTCCTAAGACAACACTACAGCCTTCCTTATATAGGCAATTTTCCACCGCCTGGGAAGGTTCCAGAATTTTAGCCAACAAGGCCGACCAAACTTAGAATTATTTTATTTTACAATTTATTACATCAAAGTCGGCTCAAAATAACTTTTGAAACCCAAATAGAAATTTTTGAAGGAAAATCATTTTCTGCTATTTCAAGTGACCCAACTTCCGAAGACCATAAGTCATCGCCAGTTGACCCGATTGACTATTATAACCCCATTCTGGAAAGGCCATGAAATGCTCTACAATCTTGACTTGTGCAGGCGCCTGTCACCCAAATTTTCAACCTCATCCGGGGCCTCTAAAGCCTTCAAAACTGAGTTCAAAGTTTTTGTACCCTGTTGCCAATACCGAAAATCTTCAATATCTACAAAGCTAGACTTGATTTGTCAATGAAACTTTACTGGCAGGCTTATATGACCAAAATGAACCTCCAGGGAAGAAATCAGAACATTCCAAGATCGGATGACCAACTTACTAAAAATAGCAATTTTCCACAAATAGCAGCTCTGCACAAGGTAGCCCTTATTGAAAACAAAACCATAAATATTTTTGGGTGATGCAAGATTGCTCTTACACCCAAGATGCTCCTGCATCAATTATACCACATTATCCAACATGCATCATAATATCAACCTATAAAACCCTAAGACTTAACATTATTTATATTATGTTGTTTGTGAATACAAAAGTTGGAAACCTTCAACAAATGATCCTTGAATCTCTTTTATAACTTGGGGGATTCAACAAGCTTCAAATCAGTTGTTGGATCAAATCAAACAATATATTATATTCCTAACCTATCTTAGCAAAGTAGACAAGCTTGAGAGACATTCAAATAGTATAAGAAATTAAACCTAGAAATGATCAAATTTGTGTTTTTCTTTTAATCCAAACAAATATAAAAGACATAGAATCAAATCAAATCCTGGAACCCTTTTAAAACATAACCTTAAACACTATTAAACCCAAACCTCACTCAATCATAAGCTTAAATAAATACCAAGCTTCACTTTGAAACTAATGTGATTACAATCTTTAAACAAAAAAAGTTATCCTAAAACTAAAAATAGATCAAATTAAATCTTAAACTTGATACTAGACAAAGATAAACCTAAGCCTCATTCCAAATTAAACCCTACTCCTAACACATTAAAACTTTAAACTTAGCTCCCTAACAATAAACAAAAATAAATTCTAAACCTAAACCAAATTGAATTGTAATCAAAATCCTAAATCAAGTTGAATCCTAACCATAAAACTAAATGAGCACCAAACCAAATTAAACACTAACCCTGAACCAATTTTTACTCAAACCTTAATGATAAATCAAATTGAACCCTAACACTAAGAGTATTTGAAAAATGAAGAAAATTGAACCCTAACCCTAAACTTGATGAAGTGATATAAGAAGCTAAACCTAGAGATTTTATAAATTGTGTTGCTCTTATAATCCAAACAAATATACAGAATAGAGAATCAAATTAAATCTTGGAACCCTTTTAAAAAATAACCTTAAACACTATTAAACCCAAACATCACTTTTTCATAAGCTTAAATAAATACCAACCTTCACTTTGAACCTAATGTGATTACAATCTTTAAACAAAAATAGTTATCCTAAAACTAAAAAAAGACCAAATTGAATCTTAAACCTGATAGTAGGCAAAGATAAACCCTAACCCTAATCCAAATTAAACCTTACACCTAACACATAACTTGAAACTTAGTTCCCTAACAATAAAAGCAAATAAATTATAAACCTAAACCAAATTGAATTGTAATCAAAACCCTAAATCAAGTTGAACCCTAATCATAAAACTAAATGAACACCAAACCAAATTAAACACTAACTCTAAACCAAATTTTACCCAAACCTTAACAATAAAACAAATTTAACCCTAACACTAAGAGTATTTGAACACTGAAGAAAATTGAACCCTAACCTTAATCCTGATGAAGCAGATTAAGAAACTAAACCTAGCGATTATCAATTTTTTGTCGCTCTTTTCATATAAACAAATCTATGGGACATAGAATCAAATAAAATCCTAACACCATTAAACCCAAACCTCACTTGACTATAAGCTTAAATAAATACCAACCTTCACTTTAAACCTAACATGATTACAATCTTTAAACAAAAAGAGTTATCCTAAAACTAAAATTAAACCAAATTGAATCTTAAACATGATAGTAGATAAAGCTAAACCCAAACCTTAATCCAAATTATACTCTACCCTCAACACATAAAAAATTGAAACTTAGTGCCTAACAATAAACAAAAATAAATTCTAATCCTAAACCAAATTGAATTGTAATCAAATCCCTAAATCAAGTTGAAACCTAATCATAAAACTAGATGAGCACAAAACTAAATTAAACATTAACTCTAAACCAAATTTTACCTAAACCTTAATGATAAATAAAATTGAACCCTAATACTGAGAGTATTTTAACACTTAAGAAATGTAGGATTTGAGCAATACAAATCCACAAAACCCGAAGATCACCTGCATACAAAAACTTGTTACAAGGAAGTAGAGACAAGAAGAGGGCAAGGGTTTGACTCAAAAATATGAAGAAGAAAATATCCTCAAATAATGAATAAATTAAATGTACAATGGATCATCCTTATAAAGACGATCAAAAGCCTTGAAAGGCAAACCCTAGTGCATGTGATAATTAGTTAAATTATTACAAGACTAATGCATGCAAGTTTATATTTAAAACAACTAGTGCATGAGTTGAAAACAACTAGTGCATGTATTTTTAAAAATAAACAACTAAAGCAAAAGAGTTGACATCTTAAGAAGGGAGTAAAGATTAATTAACATAATTAATAATTTACTCTAACACCCCCCCTTAAGATGAGCAACAATGCAGCTACAAACAATGCAAGAAGAAAGAAAAGGAAACTACAGTGCTGAAAGCATAAAAATGGTTCCCGACAACATGGCCTGATGAGGTACCCAAGTAAAAAAGAGAGACTCTATAAAGTGAAGAAATAGAGAAAATGACATGGGAAAGACTCTACTCCAAAACTAGACAAAGACTAATCTAAAGGACTGGAGAAGCCTCCAAAACTAGGAATGTTCCAGAAAATAGGAACAAGCATGAACATGTAGAACACCATTGAAGCAATAAGATGCAAACTTTGTCAAGAAGTAACTGCTGATCTGAAGATCCTCCACTGAAATAGAGCATGACCAAGTAGAGAAGACTGTAATCTATATGAGTGCCCTCAAATGATACTACTCGAATCAGGAGGCAAACAAAGGAAAACAACTGAACTCGAAGATACAGATGGTATAAAACACCAAAGCCTGAAGAGATGATCAATCAAAGATGGAAGAATGCCTCTAAAAATAGGAAAGAATGAGTGTCTATATGGAAAATGATCCATCTCATCAAAATGCATAGGTACCCAGCCACTGCATCCACCTAGTACATAGGAACAAATACTGAATACATAGCTCACACTATCGAGCCAAGGAAGTAGAATAATGATCAATAGAAACCCCCCCATAATGCTGACAAGGGAGAGGTGACAGGTACACTTAAAATAGTGCCAATAAGAACTGCATCATGAAGAGCCAGGAACATCGAAGGTGTAGTGAAAGTAAAAACACAAATAAAGGTACCTTGAGGCTAATGTCGTGGAAGGAACACTCACTTGACAAAGGTAGATGGCAAACAAGGGAAAACATCAAACCCCCCATGACACTTTATAATGGAGTGCAAGTACAAATAGCACAAATATGTTCAAGATTCCAAGCATGCAATAGAATGACACTTTATCTCAGTGCATGTGCATAAAAGAATGCTACAAACATGAAGTATACACTGCTCAAATAAGAGCGAAGGCTGTTGAAACAAAAGAACAACCTAAGAAGAGTCATCCCCTAAAGGGAAGAGATCCCAAGACCTGTAACATCCAAGATATCCACCAGAGTGCAAAAATGCAAAAAATTGAATAAAATATACCTAGAGTAGAATCTGGAAAAATGACTCATAGAACTAGAAATCTCTTAGAACAAGCTTTCCAACGATATCTCACTTTCCCAAAATGAAGTCCGGATACACAAGATAGAGCTTCTAGAGTGCAAAACTGAACATCTAGCTTTGGCAGTAAAAAACACCATCAAAAAAACAAAAGAAAAAATTCAAACCTCAAGACTTGGATAGAGCTTGGAACCAGCTTTCCGACAATATCTTGTTTGCTCGATTTCGACACCGCGTGCTCAAGTTATGAGCAAAAAACCACCGAGTGCTCCAGAGGGTCAAAAAATGGTGTCTAGATGTGCTGATGTCAGCACTTCATGGGCATAAAATTGATGGCCAAATGACCGTTGCAGCATACAAGCCCCTTGGGGCTAAAATTATGGGCCCCTGGTCACCATATGACCAGGGGCTAAATTGCATTCGGCTGACTTAAATTTGACGGCCAAATGGTCGTCATCGGAAAAATTAAAATATATATATATATTTTGCAAAAGCGCATGTGTGCCTCAGGATCTGTGCTAGGCCTTTCAAATTTTTGCCTCGATTTACGTGCCATTTTTTTGGGGTCTTAATTTTCGTGGTAGATAGAAAATTTTTTTGCCTCAATTTGTTTGCCAAAATAAAAAAATTTACCTCAGGAAGCGTGTCAGTCTGTATAAATTTTGCATCAGGAAGCGTGCTAAGTTGTCTGGTACCAAAAAAATGCCCCAAAATGCAAAGTTGTCCAAATTTGACGTGTTTTATATCGAAATAGGGTTTTTTGGGCGCTGCGATCTCAACGGTGAGGTCCGTTTGAGCTCAAAGTGCACCAAAATTTAGGGACCCCCTAATTTCAATAAAAACAAAAAAAAGCCCTAATCTAAAATAGATGAATTTCTAATCTCTGAATCCTTGAAATGAGAACAAGTTGTAGTAGATTAGGCTCTGATACCATGTAGGATTTGAGCAATACAAATCCACAAAACCCGAAGATCACCTGCATACAAAAAATTGTTACAAGGAAGTAGAGACAAGAAGAGGGCAAGGGTTTGACTCAAAAATATGAAGAAGAAAATATCTTCAAATAATGAATAAATTAAATGTACAGTGGATCGTCCTTATAAAGGAGATTGAAAGCCTTGAAAGACAAACCCTAGTGCATGTAATAATTAGTTAAATTATTACAAGACTAGTGCATACAAGTTTATGTTTAAAACAACTAGTGCATGTGTGTTTAAATATAAACAACTAAAGCAAAAGAGTTGACATCTTAAGAAGGGAGTAAAGATTAATTAACATAATTAATTCTTTACTCTAACAAGAAAATATAACCCGAACCCTAAACCTGATGAAGCAGTATAAGAAACTAAACCTAGCAATTATCAAATTTGTGTTAGTCTTTTAATCCAAACATATATATAGACAGAATCAAATCAAATCCTAGAACCATTTTTAAAAATAACCTTAAACACTATTAAACCAAAACCTCACTTGGCCATAAGCTTAAATAAATACCGACCTTGACTTTGAACCTTATGTGATTACAATCTTTAAATAAAAATAATAATCCTATAATTAAAAGTAGGCCAAATTGAATCTTAAACTTGATAGTAGAAAAATCTAAACCCAAACCCCAATCCAAATGAATTCCTACCCCTAACACATAAAAACTTAAAACTTAGTTCCCTAATAATAAACAAAAATAAATTATAAATATAAACCCATTTAAATTGTAATCAAAACCCTAAATCAAGTGGAACCCTAACCATAAAACTAAATGAACACCAAACCAAATCAAACACTAACTCTAAACCAAATTTTACCTGAACCTTAACGATAAATCAAATTGAATCCTAACACTAAGAGTATTTGAAGACTTGAGAAAATTGAACCCTAACCCTAAACCTGATGAAGCATTATAAGAAACTAAACCTAGATATTATCAGATTTTTGTTTCTCTTTAATCCAAACAAATATGTAGAACTTATAATCAAATAAAATCCTAGAACCCTTTTAAAAAATAACCTTAAACACTATTAAACCCAAACCTCACTCTACCATAAGTTTAAATAAATACCAACCTTCACTTTGAACCTAATGTGATTACAATCTTTAAACAAAAATAGCTATCTTAAAACTATAAATAGACCAAATTGAATCTTAAATCTAATAGTAGACAAAGCTAAACCCAAACCCCAATCCAAATTAAACCCTACCCCTAACACATAAAAACTTGAAACTTAGTTCCCTAACAATAAACAAAAATAAATTCTAAAACTGAACCAATTGAGTTATAATCAAAACCCTAAATCAAGTTGAACCCTAACATTGAGAGTATTTGAACACTAAAGAAAATTTAACTCTAACCCTAAACCTAATGAAGTAGTATAAGAAACTAAACCTAGCAATTATCAAATTTATGTTGTTCTTTTAATTCAAACAAATCTATAGGACATAGAATCAAATAAAATCCCATAACTCTTTTAAAACATAACCTTAAACACTATTAAACTAAAACCTCACTCAACTATAAGCTTAAATAAATACCAATCTTGACTTTGAATCTAATGTGATTACAATCTTTAAACAAAAATAGTTATCCTAAAACTAAAAGTAGACCAAATTGAATCTTAAACCTGATAGTATACAAATCTAAACCCGAACCCTAATTCAAATTAAACCCTAATCCTAACACATAAAAACTTGAAACTTCATTCCCTAACAATAAATGAAAATAAATTCTAAACATAAACCAAATTGAATTGTAACCAAAACCCTAAAGCAAGTTGAACCCTAATCATAAAAATAAATGAAAGAGACGAGGGAGAGATAGAGAGATATATAGTCAATGAGATAGAGTGATAGAGATATAGAAGCGTAAGGAGGTACATATATGGAGGCAGGAGAGATAGAGAGATAGTGGAATAAAAAAAGAGAAAGAGAGAGATATAAATATATTTGAAGAGATTGAGAAAATGAGGTAAATATAGAGAGTTAGGTAGGGGAATAGGGAGGAAGTGTGGGAGGGAGAGAAAGAGAGAAGGGAGATAGGGAGGGAGGAATAGAAAGGGACATAAAGATAGGTACAGGGTAGAGGAGACGGGGGTAAAAGGAGAGAGATAG
>BSBK01000972.1:600000-845000 GCA_027943335.1 Chamaecyparis obtusa | reverse complement strand
AAACTGGTTAATAATGATATATGGATGAGTGATA
This sequence comes from Chamaecyparis obtusa, assembly GCA_027943335.1. Lineage (NCBI taxonomy): Eukaryota > Viridiplantae > Streptophyta > Pinopsida > Cupressales > Cupressaceae > Chamaecyparis > Chamaecyparis obtusa. Next base: position 844,966 of record BSBK01000972.1, on the reverse strand, counting down.
GAAGTGTACAACTATTGTACAATTGTTTTAGAGCATGAAAAGATAGGAATATGTACATGGATGAGTTGTAACCTTATTTCTAAGGTCTCTTGGCTTAATATTGCATATGAAGTGAGTTACAGTTGTTTTAGTAAAGACTAGTTACTAGATTGTGACAGTGGACAGTGACAGAGTTAGTCTTTGTATTTCTGAGATAACTCTTATGTGAGCATGATTTTTAACCTGCAAGCTTAAGGCATGATAAAATACATATTGGAGAATATTATTTATCATTATGGAGTTTTTTTTTGTGGTGATGCCATCTGAAGTGTGTGGTCTTGTGAAGACCTATTTGGAGCTGAGTAGAGATGTGTAATGTGTTGTGAAGATGGTGAGCATGGATTTCAGATCCTAGAGTGTATTTGATGTATTGAACTATTGTATACTTGTGTAAGGTGTTGTGTGTATCTTAGAAAGGGTATATTTAATTATTTTTTCATTAGGGAAGTCTTAATTGGCCGACCTAATTGATTATTGTAATAGGGTATAAAGAAGAGTTATTTTTGGAGAATAAAGTGTGGTGTACGTATGTAAGTTGCGACCTTATATTTTTTAAATCTGTTGGATGTAGAGAAGAGGTTGTGATTGAGGAGCTTTATTAGAAATGATCAAGAAAAGACAGTTGCTAGCAGATAGTTCATTGGATTGTATATCTTTTATACAATTGTATTTTGGACAGTGAGACCTGAAAGTGGATTTAACCTTCTTTAGGCAGTGTGCCTAGGTAGTGAGCCTACCATTTTTCTCTTGAATCTTAACAAGTTTTGTCCTTTAACAAGGACTATGTACTGTATGTACTAATAAGCTTCTAATAGGGCTAAACCTTTTAACAAGGATAGTATACTTTTAGTACATCATTTGTGGGTGCTAATTCCCACTGGGGTTTTACCTTTAACATGGTTTCCTCAACAATAAAACATTGTGTTATGGTGTTTCATTCATTTTGTTGATATTCTTATTAAGTTTTTTGGTTTATAAAGTTTAAAGTTTAATATTCTGTCTCACAACTGATTCACCCCCCTCTCAGTTGTGTTGGTGGACTGTTATTCCTAACAATTGGTATTAGAGCTTCTAGTCTTTGGAGAGAGCTTAACAGCTTGAGGTGATCTTGGAGATGACATTCTATAGGAAGGAAAGTCTAAAGTTTGATCATGATAATTTTGACAGTTGGCAGAACAAGATGAGAACACATTTGTTGTGTTTGGGTATTGACTACTAGATTATAACAAAGAAAGAAGAGCATATCAAGCTTGAAGATGATTTGGAAAATGCTACTAATGAGGAGAATAAGATGTCCTCTTGTAACATGGTTGAAAGGGAAGCATTGATTAGTGCACTCTCTAAAGGTGCATTTATTGAGGTTAAGGACTTGGATTCAACACACAAAATTTGGTCGAGATTGGAAGCACTATATAAGAGACATATTTACTAAACAAGAAAAGTTGCAGAATTCAAAGACAAAGATGGAGACTTTGAGAATGAGATATGATAAAAATGTTAGAGCATATGTACAGAGGGTTACTGACATTGTTATTGGCATTAGAAATTTTGGAGGCACATACAGTGAAGAGGAAGTGATCACAGAGATTCTTAGATCTTTGCCACATATGTATAAGACTAAAGTGCAAGAGATAGAGGAGATCATACCTTTGACAATGAACTTTAACAAAGATATGTTGATTGCTAAATTAACTACCTTTGAGGCCACACAACTTGGATATTCATTACCTAAGCCTGAATCAGCATTTAAGGTGACTGTGCATAATGACAAAAGGACTTTATCAAGTCTACCGAGAAATAGCATAAATGATGTGCGAGAAGAGCTTGGTGATTATGATGATGAATGGGAAAAGATATATGAAGAATAAAAGAAGTTAGATGAGATTGTGGCCCTAATTGCAAGAAGAGAAAAGAGAGGTAAAGGTAAGTTTGAAGTAAAGCTACCCCTGAAATGTTTTTCATGTAATAAGATTGGTCATTTTACATCTAGATGTCCTACAAGGGTTCCTAAGCACAAACCTAAGTTTCAAAGATCTAATTACTCAAAGGATAAAGAATGTTACTATGCTAGTGAAGGTGTTTCTGATGATGATAAAATAGACTACGATGATATTGGATTTATTTCTATTAAAGATGATGAACCTATTCATGAAGAAAAATCTATAGTTTCACATGTTGAGAAGAAATTAGAATGGATCATAGATAGTGGTTGTTCACATCATATGACTGGTGATAAAAATAAGTTTGTTAAGCTAAAAAAGTAGGATGGTGGTGTAGCTATATTTGGTGATAATATTGCTAAGTTTTTCATTGGAGTAGGATCGATTTCTTTGGATTGTAAGACTAATATAGATGATGTACTACTTGTTGATGGACTTAAGGCATAATTTGTTGATTGTTGGAAAACTTGTAGATAAGGGTTATCAACTGAAGTTCATTAGTGGGAGATGTTTATCAAAAGAAAGTCAAGAGATTTGATTGCAACTGGTACTAAATCAAGAGGTAATGTATTTGAGTTGAACACATCTAAGGCTTCTTATTTTGTTGTGAAGATTGATGACAATTGGTTATGCACAAAAGATTTTGTCATGTGAATTTTGATAATATTGTGAAAGCAAGTATGAAAAATATTGTTAGATACCTACCAAAGATTGTAAAACCATCTAACACCATGTGTAGAGAATCTGTAATGAGGAAAAAAACCAAAAGTAGTTTTCAAAGAAAATATTACTCAGCTAAAGGGAAGTTAGATCTGCTGTATATAGATCTATGTGGACCTACAAGAACAAGATCTTATTATGGTGAGAGGTATTTTATACTTTTTTTCTAGGATTTCTCTAGGATGATGTGGGTTGCATTCTTAGAGAAAAGTCTAAGGCTTTTGACAAGTTTAATATTTTTAAAGCAAAAGCTGAGAATGAATCTGGTTTAAAGATAAATGTTTGAGATCAGACAAAGGTGAAGAATTTACTTTAGATATTTTTAATAAATACTATGAAGAGCATGGAATATATAGACAAACATCATCTCCTAAGACTCCACAACAAAATTGGATTACAGAGTGAAGAAACAGAACAATTTTAGATGTTGCTAGAACTATTTTGCTGGAAGGAAATGTGTCACATATGCATTGGAGAGATCCCATTGGTTTTGTTGTTTATATTTTGAACAAAATTCATATCAGAGAAGGTACAAGTAAGACTAATTATGAATTATCATTTGATCATACTCCTACTATGAAATATTTCATAATATTTGGTAGTAAATGTTATATCAAAAGAGATGATAACATAGGAAAATTTTATGCTAGAAGTGGTGAAGGGATCTTTCTTCATTATTCTACTAAGAGAAAGGCTTAAAAATGTTTTAATATGATATTGAGAAAGATGATTTAAAGTGCTAATGTGATGATTGATGATAAGTTTCAGATTCAAAAAAGAGTTTATGATTACAGTCAGAATTCAGATAGAAGATAAGTTGTTACAAATCAAGAAGGACCTTTTGAAGTTGATCATGAAATAGAAATATGTTTGAATGACTCTACTAATATTCAAAAGACACCGAGGTATGTGAAGAAGAACCACCTTGAAAATAAAATCATTGGTGATGTTAATAAAGGAATGTTGACAAGGTCTAGATTAAGGAATGAAATTTGTTTGATTTCTCAATTTGAATCTAAAACTATTGATGAAGCTTGTAAGGATGAATCTTGGACTAAAGCAATGTAGGAAGAATTGGATCAAATAAAGAAAAAAAATACTTGGGAATTGGTTCCTGGACCTAAAGACAAGAATGTGATAGGAACTAAAGGGTTTTTAGAAATAAGATGAATGAAGAAGGGACAATTGTAAGAAATAAAGCAAGACTTGTTTGTAAAGGCTACTCTCAACAAGAAGGCATAGAATTTAAAGAAACATTTTCTTTTGTTGCTAGGTTGGAGGCACTAAGACTATTTCTTTCTTATGTTGCACATAAATACTTTAAAGTATATTAGATGGATGTTAAATCAGCATTTATGAATGGTGATCTTGAGGAACAAGTTTACATTGAACAACCTGATGGATTTCCTTTGACATAGAATGAGGATATGGTATGTAAATTGAAGAAGGCATTGTATGGACTAAAACAAGAACCTAGAGCATGGTATGCAAGATTAAATAAGTATCTACTAATTCTTGGTTTCAGAAAAGGTAATGTTGACAATAATTTATATTTAAGAACTAGTAAAGAAGGAATTGTAATAGTTGAATTTTTTGTGGATGACATTATTTTTGGAGGAAATGATGAGATGAGTAATAATTTCTATAAAGAAATGGAAAATGAATTTGAGATGTCAATGATAGGTGAAATGAAATTTTTCCTTGGCTTACAAATTAATCAGAATAAAGATGGAATTTTCATTTCTCAGACAAAGTATCTGATAGAGATGTTAAATAAATTTAGAATGGAAGATTGTAAACATGTTGGAACACCCATGGTTACTGGTTATAAACTTGCTAATATTGATGAAAGTGAAAGTGTTTTTTAGACATAGTACAGATCAATGATTGGAGGCCTACAATATCTAACCCATACCAGACCTGACATAGATAATGTTGTTGGAAATATGGCAATATATCAAGAAAATATTAAAGAGACTTACCTTGTTGTTGTGAAAATGATATTCAGATACTTGAAGGGAAAACTTGAGTATGGATTATGGTATGAAAAATCTGATGATTTTGTGTTACATGCTTATACTGACACTGATTGGGTGGAAAGTGTGGATGACATTAAAAGTACTAGTGGAGGTGAATTTTTCCTTGGGAAAAAATTGGTTTCATGGCTAAGTAAGAAATAGGGTTGTATAGCTCAATCTACTACTAAATCAGAATATGTTGTTGCTACTATAAATTGCACTCAAATTATTTGGATGAAGCAAATGATGAAAGACATTGGAATAATTTTTGAATAACTTGTGGTTATACATTGTGATAACACTAGCATAGTGAATATGTCAAATAATCTAGTTATGGATTCTAAAACAAAGAATATATCAATAAAGTATCATTTGTTAAGAGACAAGGTAGCAGAGAAAGAGATCAAATCGCAGTATATCAGCACAAAGGAACAGATAGCAGACATATTTACAAAACCTTTGCCAAAAGATACCTTTGAATATCTCATAGGTATGTTAGGGGTTAGAGCCCCTCCTTGTGAGAATTAATTGATGTATGAATGCATAATTATAGTGGTTTTTAGAGCTATATCACTTCTATACTTGATGCTTGGATCTACTCCTCAAGGGAAGTGATCACATGAATATAATAAAGAACATTTAGGTGATTTTGCACTTGAGATGAGATAATCAGGGATTGGATAATGGAACCCTTTTCTATTAATGTCAAAGTGGAATAGATTCAGTGAAAATCCCTACTATTTTAGGGGAGAGATTTTGAGAAGATTGTGTTAAGGATATTGAGAAGATTGTAAAGAGGATATTGAGAAAGTTATATTAAGATGAGTACTTTTGGGTTGATGGATTTTCTCATATATTTCCATCAATGCCAAAGGAGGAGATTGTTGGAATTGGTTATGTAATATGTGTTGACTCTCATTATTTGTCATTATTGTCAACATATGTTTCAGATGAAAGCAGATAGACTGGTTAACAATGATATATGGATGGTTGACATAAGTGTACAACTATTGTACGGTTGTTTCAAAGCATGCGAAGATAGGAATATGTATAGGGATGAGTTGTAATGTTATGTCTAAGGTCACTTTGCTTAATATTAAAAATGGAGTGAGTTACAGTTGTTTTAGTAAAGACTGGTTTCTAGATTGTGATAGTGGACAATGATAGAGTTAGTCTATGTATTTCTGAGATTACTCTTATGCGAGCATGATTTGTAACCTGCAATATTAAGGCATGATAGAAGACATATTGTAGAATATTATTTGTGATTATGGATTTGATGTGTTCATGGTGATGTCAGCTAAAGTGTCTGGTCTTGCAAAAACCTATTTGGAGCCGACTAGAGATGTGTAACGTGTTGTGAAGATGATGAGCATGGATTTTGGATCCTAGAGTGTGTTTGATGTATTGTAACTATTGTATACTTATGTAAGGTACCGTGTGTATCTTAGCAAGGGTCTATTTAATTATTTGTTCATTGGGGAAGTCTTAATTGGCTGGCATAATTGATTATTGTAATAGGGTATAAAGAAGAGTTATTTTTGGAGAATAAAGTGTGGTGTATATATGTAAGTTGTGACCTTATATTTGTGATGTCTTTAGGATATAGAGAAGAGGTTGTGATGGAGGAGCTTCATTGGAACTAATCAAGAAAAGATAGTTGCTAGTAGATGGTTAATTGGATTGTATATATTCTATACAATTATATTTCAAACAATGAGTCTTGAAGGTGGATTTAACCTTCTTTACGCAGTGTGCCTGGGTAGTGAGCCTACCATTTTTCTCTTGACTCCTAATAGGGTTTGTCCTTTAATAGGGACTATGTAATATATGCACTAATAAGCTCCTAATAGGGATAAATATTTTAGCAAGGATAATATACTTTCATTACAACATTTATGGGTGCTAATTCCCACTGGGGTTTTACCTTTAACATGGTTTCCTTGACAACAAAACATTGTGTTATGGTGTTGCATTCATTGTGTTGATATTCTAATTAAGTGTTTTGGTTTATAAAGTTTAAATTTTAATGTTATGTCTCACAACTAATTCACCCACCTCTCAGTTGTGTTGGTGGACTGTTATTCCTAACAGATAACTCCAAAATTTAATGAAAAATATTCAAACTAATTACATATCAAGCTTGAATCTCCCCTCTTTGAACTAGGGAAACAAAGAAACATTTGTATTCAACTTCTTCAAATCTTAACAACAACCTATGTATTAGCCATAATAGGCCTTATAAAAATAAATTAGCCCATCCCAAAGGGTCCTCAACTAATTTTTAAATGGGTGACCATAGGGATTTGAAAATTACACTTTTGTAGTAGAAAGTTACAAAAGTTATCAATGCAACATTTTACAACTTTTTTCCCTACTTAACAAACTAACTCAAAACTTGATTCCTATCCCTAATACATGTTAAAATGGACAATATAAGTCCAATTACATCATTTACACTGATTTTGAACACACTTTGAGTGGTTTGACCATGTTTGACCCAATCAAGACCTTATAGGTCTACATAAGTTAAACACTATCAATTTCGTTACAAAAATATTTGAATTTATTGTAAATGGTCTTAGGACCTTATGTAACCTTGAGAAAAAACTAAGAGTTGTTAAAAATGAGAAGAATCCTTCTCACCATACAACCTGCTAAGTAGGGCCACTATGTTTTTTACTAAACCCACGAGGTTGATGGAAGGGTACCATTTAGTGTTCCTAAATGTTAATTGTTAGAATAACTGAGAGGGGGGTGAATCAGTTATCCATAGTCCCAATCACAAAATTTATATCCAAAAACAATTTACTAAAACTTCTACAGCTCGGTAACATAAAATAGTATTATGTTTGTGCTTTTGACGATTGCCAGTTAATAACATATAGTGATTACCGATCAAATCCAATATGCAACATGTAAAGTATGACAACAAAAAATCATCATAGTCCACACATAACACAAGAGATTTAATGTGGAAACCCTATAAAGGGAAAACCCACCTGGGACCGGCAACCCAAAAATTGTTCACTCTTCTAAAGTGAGGTCAGTGAAGACCCAACCCTGTTAAAGGTTACAAACACACTGTGAGGTGTGACCTTGTTAGAGGATTTTGGACCAACCATTATCATCTAACCAGCATTCACTATGGGGTTGATAGGATAACAAATGTACACTCTATGAATGACATTACAAGACTTTCTAGTCCACTTTGTTAAGATATTTATCTATTTACAATGGTTAAAATGTAACAACATTTGATTTGATTAAAATACAACTTCAATTGCAAATTATCATATCTATGTTAAGCTCATTCAAATCCTCTGATCAATATATCAATTCTATTTCAATCAATATTCAGTAACTTATTGTCGCTCGGTTATAGCTTTTTGACACTCGATAATCTCTACAGTTTGGTTCTCCTTAACCAGTCTGATCATGCATGCATGAAGCTTGTTCACGTGATATCTCTGCAGTCTCCTTCTAGCATAATTTCATCATGAAATCCTAGTCTCTTAAATAGACAAGTAAACTATTTTAATTCCATCCATCAGATTTTTCCACTTAATCTCCTTTGTTGATTTTTTCGCTTTAACCTTCCTCAACTGATGTGTCAGTAACACATTTTATTTCAATCCCTTAGATCTTCTTCAAATCATGTTAGTCATTGATCTTCGTAACAAACATTATCTCCAACTCCATAATCATAACACTTTATAGCTCATCAACTTTTGTCAGATAAACTAATCATTTAGTTCTTTTCTTCTACTCGGTTAACAAAGAAAAGCGTCGGTGAACACAAGCTCAGTTTATATTGTGCTCGGTATACACTACACTGCATCGGTGTATACTGATTTTGCTTCTTTAACCAACCACACTACTTTGTGCATTTTTCTCTATCCTTCATCATAGATGAATGCAACATAATCAAGTCAATAACATAAGGTTATAGATTCATTCATAAGTTACCCAATGTATTCATTATCCTTATCTGTCATATCCATCTTCCTCATGTAGATATATCTGTTCTTCATCTCTTTTCTTCTTCTTTCTACAGATGTTTGGGTATAGTAACTTACAAGATAAGTATTGTCAAAACTAGTTGACATCAATGACAACATATTACTAATTTAATCATCTTACATATCTAATCAGCAATTCAGTGATCTCAAATCACAGATCTTCAAGTCATGTAGTTTATTCAAATTAGTTGTAGTTCATCAATCTCTCCCTTTGGCATTGATGGCAACACAAGCAATATGAAATATGCCATACACATACCAAACATGTATTCTACAACTCTATCAACAAATGTTGTAACTCAGTACAAGCTCTCCCTAGCTTAATATGTTTAATCACTACGTTACATAAAAGCATTTGCAAGTGCAGACTGACTTCTGTAGATATGATCTTTTCAGCTCGCAGGTTTTCTTCTGTTCCAGTAATTGATCTTCAATGCTCTCCCTTTTCTATATATCTCTCCCTTAATCTTTAGCTTCATATTGATATCTCTCTCCCTTTGACAGCAATTCCAAAGAGCAATAAAAACATACAGCTCTGTAGTAGCCATGTAACTCTCTGTTGTCTGGTGCATTCTCTGTATCTCAGTATACTGATGTGCAAATCTATTCTAGTGCTTCAACCTTTCACAACCTTAGACAAAAGTCCAAAGTGTGAACTCTAGTGCATCAACATGTATGATCCTCTGATAATATTAGGCTGATGCAACCTCCAGATCACCTTAGTGACCGGTAGACAAGGGATGGACCCCAAGTCTAGTCCTCAAGTATTCATATGTATCCTTCAGTAGAGGCTTTGTGAAAATATCAACAAGTTGTTCTTTAGATGTAACAAATTCTAGCTTCACTTGCTTCTCATGTACTTGTTCCCTTAAGTAGTGATACTTCATAGATATGTGCTTTGTTTTAGATTGCATCACTGGATTATTTGAAATAATAATTGCACTAGTGTTGTCACAATATATAATCACCGGCTCAGTAATTACCTCATTCATACCTTCCAACACTTGCTTGATATATGCAATATTTGAATAGTTAGTAGCAGAAGCAACATATTCCACTTCATTTGTAGACTAGAAAATGCAAGACTATTTCTTACTTGTCCATGTAACAAGTCTTTCACCAAAGAAGAATGCTCCTTCGGTGGTACTCTTTCTATCATCCACATTTCTAGCCCAATCAGCATCGGTGTATACATTTAGTTCAAACTTGCCTTTCTTAGGATACCATAGTCCATAATCTTCAGTTTTCTTTAGGTATCTTAAGATTCTCTTTGTAGCAACCATGTGTGACTCTTTAGGGTTTGCAGAAAATCTAGCAACTATTCCAACAGCATGTGCTATATCAGTTCTATTGTGAACTACATACATTAACTTACCAATCATGGATCAGTACAGTGTCTGGTTTACCTTAGTAGTTCCAGCTTCTTTAGTCAGCTTACATCCAGTAGTCATTAGTGTTCCCACAGGTTTAGCATCTTCCATGCCAAATGTCTTCAATACTTCCTTTATATATTTAGATTGTGTGATGAATATACCATCATTCTGTTGAATAACTTGTAAGCAAAGAAAGAACTTAATCTCTCCAAACATAGACATTTCAAATTCACTTCTCATTTCATCATAAAATGACTTATAGATGTGACCTTGTCCTCCAAATATTATGTCATCCACAAATATCTCAACATTCAAGATAGTATCATCAGAATTTCCTTTCATGTACAGATTACTATTCTAACTGGTTCTAACAAATCCAATACTCAAAAAATAGTTATGCAGCCTCTCATACCAGGCTCTCAGTGCTTGCTTTAAACCATATAAATATTTATGTAATCTACATACCATATCTTTATTTTCTGGATCAATGAACCCTTCAGGTTGTTCTATGTAGGCTTCTTCTTCAAGTATTCCATTTAGAAAAGTTGATTTAACATCCATTTGGTAAACTTTGAACTTCTTGTGTGTAGCATATGCAAGTAACATTATGACTCCTTCTAATCTAGTAATAGGTGCAAAGGTCTCACCATAATCTATTCCTTCCTCATGTGCATATCCCTTGCATACTAACCTAGCTTTGTTCCTTGTTACCTCTCCATTCTCATTAAGCTTGTTTCTGAATATCCACTTAGTACCGATAACATTTTTTTCCTTTGGTCTGGGTACTAAACTCTAGGTTTTGTTCTTCTTTATCTGTTCTATTTACTCTTTCATTGCATTAACCCATTCATCATTTTCTAATGCAAATTTTACATTCTTCGATTCATATTCACAAACTAGACACGTACCTTGTCTTGCTTTACTCCTTGTTTGCATGCCAGCTTGTCTGTCTCCAATGATTTGTGTCTCAAGATGATGTCTTCTGACAAATCTTGCCAGTATATGATCTCTCCTTTCTTGTTCATCCTATGCAGGTTCATTTGCTTTCTCGGTAGGTGCTTCCTACTCGTCAATATCTCCTTCATGTCCGTGGGTATTGTTTTCCTGCTAACTAGTTGTCACTGTCTGCAACATCGATAGGTACTCTGGTTGTTTAATGTAAGTGAATCTACTGTAGTCTTCTGGTTCCTTTGTGCGTTCCTCTACATTCTTATCATAAAACTCATCAACCCAAACATTAGTACTTTCAATCATTTTATTAGTTACTTTGTTAGGACACTTGTATTCTTTACTTTTAGTGGAATATCCCAGAAATATCCCTTCATCACCTTTTGAGTCAAACTTCCCATTTCTTTCTTCTTTCAGAATAAAGAATTTACTTCCAAAAATCCTGAAATAACTTACAGTGGGTGTGTGGCCAAACCATAACTCATAGGGTGTCTTATTAGTGTCCTTCTTCAGTTGTACTCGGTTCAGAACATAAATAGTTGTGCTAACTGCTTCTCTCCAATATGTTTGAGAAACATTCTTTTGTAACATTAGTGTTCTCTCATAGTCGACAATTGATCTATTTCTCCTTTTAGCTATTCCATTTTGTTGAGGTGTCCTTGGTGCTGAGACCTATCTTTTAATACCATGCTCATTACAAAAGTTAGTAAATTCATCAGAAATAAATTCACCACCTCGGTCAAATCTTGAGCATTTCAATTATTTACTAGTCTCTTTCTCAACTTTTGCTTTATACCATTTGAACATATTAAATGCCTCTGATTTTTCTTTCAAGAACATGACTGTCATTAATCTAGTGTAGTCATCAACAAAAAGAATAAAATATTTGTCTCCATAGTAACTTTGAGTTCTCATAGGACCACATAGGTCGGTATGCACTAACTCAAGTAATTTATTTGTTGAATAATCTTTTCTTTTGAGACTAGATTTTGTCATTGTACCTTTTTGATATTCATGACACATAACATGATCAGGCTTAGATAAGTTAGGCAGACCTCTAACCTTTTTCATTTTACTGATTTTAATCATGTTATCAAAATTAACATGACATAACCTTTTATGCCACAACCATTCATTTGTTAGGAATGAATGAAAAATTCTGTAGCAGTTGTTGTTGCATTCATGACTTGGATTGTCATTGATGTCAACACAATGATATTCTAGATATTAGCAGGAAAGCAGGTACAGTTTTGTTTTGCACACATGTTGTATTACAGATTGGATTTTGCACAATTGATGGTATGTTCTTTGGTGTTTTATTAACCTATGGTTAACAACCCAAAAATAAATTCATTCATTTGTGAGAGTTATGAGCATTTTGGTGAAAGCAGTGTTTAGACAGTGTTTCTGTGAAGCGATGTTCGAAAATCAGAGGATATCTCTTAGCTAGGATGGAATCTAATTTTGCACAATTAAAGGGATGTTGGAGACTCATTAATGATGATGTGGTTCACAACACAAACTTCGAGGATATGTTTGGAGAAAGTTACAGTATCTAGAAGCTGAAAGTTTTATGTGAATTTTGTGTGTAGCGTGTAGAATTTATTATTTTGTAATTGAGGACCGACTCATTTGTAATTATTTGAGTTTGGTATATAAGAAGAAATTTTTTCCTTATTTTAATGTGTACTATGAAGATTGAGATGCGAATATATGCATGAAGTGAAGAAAAGAGCTAATTCAGTGATGAAGGAAGACTTGTGAGTACAAAGATCTAGAAATGTGATCTTGTGTAGTAGAGAGTGTGGTTTTGGCATAGAGTGAAGGAGGTAATATATTTCATATTATTCTATTGAATAATTCTAAGATCTTTTGGACAGTGGGTTCAGAGATCTTGCCTTGAAGCTATTTGGGCAGTGGGTCCTTTTGTCTTCCATAAACTCTTAACCAGGTTAGAATCTTTTAACAGGGATTCAAAATCTCCTAATAGGGATTTATATGTATTGAATGTATTTCATAAGACTCCTAACAGGGTCCATCCTCTAACAAGGAACTTTCATATTAGTGCATCATTTTGTGGGCATCATTCCCACCGGGGTTTACTCTTTTCAAGAGGTTCCCTAGTCAACATATCTTGTGTTATTGTGCAATTGTGTATGATTATTTTTCTATGGTTGATCAGTACATTGATTACATTGTTTAAAGCAGTTGAATGGATAAATTATCTGATAACTGATTCACCCCCCCCCCCTCTCAGTTATCTTGGGGATCTTTACTTTCTAACAATTGGTATCAGAGCAGCAGGTCCTTGAAAGAAAAGTTTAACAACTTAAGGAGATCCATGGCGAATTTCAGAAAAGAAAGCCCTAAGTTTGATGGAGTAAATTTTGACAGCTAGAAAGAAAAAAGATGAAGACACATCTATTGGGTTTAGGACCAAGTTATTGGTTGATTACAAAGAATGAGAAGACTATCATTGAGGAAGACAATCTAGAGGCAGGAACTAAAGATGAACTAGATCTATTCATGTGTAACATACTTGCAAGAGAAGCACTTTTGTCAGCACTACCGGAGAATGAATATAGTTAGGTAAGATGTTTGAAAACATCTCATGCAATTTGGAAAGTTTTACATTCTACTTTTGAAGGTGATGAACATGCAAAGAAGGCTAGATTACATAATTGGATTTGTGCATTTGAAGATATCAGAATGATGGAAGATGAATCTATTAGAAGCTATATTGGTAGGATGTCTAAGATTGTAATAGGAATAAAGTCTTGTAGAGGTGATAAGATAGAGAATGAAGTGATATGGAAAATTCTGAGAACTTTGACACCAGTATTCAAGCAGACAATGCAAATGATTGAACAAGTGATACCTTGTACATCAAAATTTTCAAGAGAGACTCTTCTTGGAAGATTAGAAACATCAGAGATGAACTTGAGATTATCAGGAGAGCTACCTAGAATGGAAACATCATTCAGTTCTCTTAACATTAGACCTACAAGAAGTACTAGTGTGAATGGAGATTATGCCAGCAGTAGCAGATCTGAGGAAGATAAGAAGATTGAAGAAGGTATTGCATTACTTGTAAAAAGAGAACTAGATGGTAAGAAAATCTTTAAATGTTGGACTTGTCAAGAATATGGTCATTTTGCACCTAAATGTCCTAAAAGAGTTAAGTATAGAAGCAACTTTAAACCTAGAAGATCTAGAGAATGTTATTATGCAAATGATGAAGATCTTGAAGCAAGAATTGAAAAACATTTAAGTGACAGTGATAATGATAACTTTGAGGAAATAGGATTTGTAGCAATTAAAGAAGAAAGTTCTAAATCTGATAGAAGGGAAGAAAAAGCATTAGTTTCACAAGTTGAAAAGAAATCTAATTGGATTATAGACAGTGGTTGTTCACATCATATGACTGGAGATAAAAGAAAGTTTGTTAAGTTAGATAATTATGATGGAGGAATTGTTAGGGTTGGTAACAATGCACCTTGTTTGATTAAGGGTATAGGATCTATTACTCTTGATGGAAAGACTAACACTGATGATGTTTACTTTGTTGATGGACTATGACATAATCTACTAAGCGTTGGACAATTGGCTGATAAGGGTTATCAAGTTTGGTTTTCTGAGAAAACTTGTGTGATAAAAGATAAAGATGGAAATCTGATTGGAAAAGGATCTAGAACTAGAGGTAATGTATTTCAGTTGAATCCTACTGAGATGACATGTTTGATAACTAGGATTGATGACAGTTGGTTATGGCATAAAAGGTTTTTTCATATAAACTTTGATAATATTGTCAAGGTGAGCACTACACTTGCGGTAAGAGATTTACCTACAATTATGAAACCTACTAACATGATTTGCAAAGAATGTATGATGGCAAAGTAGAAAAGGAGTTCATTTCCAAACAAGAAGGTCACATCGACAGAGAAGCTGGAGATTGTTCATATAGACTCAAGTGGTCCTACTAGGACTAGAGGATTCTATGGAGAAAGGTATTTTATGATTCTTGTTGATGATTTTACAAGAATGATGTGGATTGCATTTTTGAAAGAAAAATCTGAAGCATTTGATAAATTTAAGATCATGAAAAGCAAAATTGAGAATGAATTTGGAATGAAGATTAAGTGTCTAAGGTCTGATAGAGGTGGTGAATTTACATCTAGAGAGTTTAACACCTTTTGTGAAATGAATGGTATTAAGAGACAACTTTCGGCCCCTAGAACACCAGAACAAAATGGTATTGCAGAAAGAAGGAACGGGTCAATAACTGAAGTAGCAAGAGCTATGTTGTTTGAAAATGATTTGGCTAAGACTTTTTGGAGAGAAGCAGTGAACACAGTAGTATACACTATGAACAGAGTACAAATCAGAGCAGATACAAACAAGACACCTTATGAATTATGGTTTGGACATACACCCTCAGTTAAGTATTTTAGAATTTTTGGAAGTAAATGTTATATAAAGAGAGATGATGATATAGGAAAGTTTGATCCTAGAAGTGATGAAGGAATATTTCTTAGATATTCTTTAAAAAGAAAATCATATAGATGTTATAACAAAAGAACTAAGACTATTGTTGAAAGTGCAAATGTAAAAGTTGATGAGAAGTTTAAAATTCAGAAAAGAATGCTTGATTATGAATCTGATGGAGAAGCACAACCTCAGCCTAACATTGAAAATGCAGAATTATTTTTTGAAACTAATAGTGATTTGTTGAATGAAAGTCATACTGAAGAAAATAGAGAAGAAAGAAGAGAAGAATCTACAGTTGGAACAAGATCAGTAACTATGACACCTAACAGGTATACTTCAAGACATCACCCTATTGAGCAAGTTATTGGAAGTTTAGAAAGAGGAGTTTTGACTCAAAATAAGGTACACTTATGTTTGATCTCTCAAATTGAACCTGAGACTACTAATGAAGCTTGTGAAGATGAACATTGGATTAATGCTATGAAAGAAGAACTAGAGTAGATTGAAAAAAACAAGACATGGGAATTGGTCCGTAGACCTTAAGACAAGAATGTGATTGGAACAAAGTGGGTATTTAGAAACAAGATGAATGAACAAGGAGAAGTGATAAGAAACAAAGCAAGATTGGTATGTAAAGGATATTCACAACAAGAAGGAATTGACTATGAAGAAACTTTTTCACCTGTGGCCAGACTTGAAGCAGTGAGAATGTTTCTAGCATATGCAACTTACAAGAAATTCAGAGTGTATCAAATGGATGTGAAGTCAACATTTTTGAATGGTGAATTGGAAGAAGTCTACATTGAGCAGCCTAAAGGTTTTCCTTTGACACAAGAAGGAGATATGGTATGTAAGTTAAAGAAAGCTTTATATGGATTAAAACAAGCACCTAGAACCTGGTATGCAAGATTGGATAAGTATTTATTGAAATTGGGATTTATAAAAGGAACAAAAGATGGTAACTTATACACAAAAGAAATTGAGAATGGTTTTTTGGTTATAGTTATATTTGTTGATGATATTATCTTTGGAGGAGAAGATGAAGCTAGTGACAAATTTGCAGATGAAATGAAGACTAAATTTGAGATGAGCATGATTGGAGAAATGAAATATTTTTTGGGATTACAGATAACACAAAGCAAGGAAGGTATATTTGTAAGTCAGACTATGTATTTGAATGACTTAATTAAAATATTTGGAATGGAAGATTCTAAACCTGTTGGAACACCTATGGTAATTGCACATAAGTTATCTAGCAAAGATGAGACCAGCAGTTGAGCAGAAAAAGTACAGATCTATGATTGGAGGATTGCAGTACTTGACACATACAAGACCTGATATAGCACATTCAGTGGGGATTGTAGCAAGATTTCAAGAAGAACCTAGAGAATCACATTATGCAACAGTAAAGAGGATACTGAGATATCTGAAAGGAACAATGGATTATGGATTATGGTATGAGAATTATGATGATTTTACTTTATGTGCCTATACTGATGCAGATTGGGGAGGCAACATTGATGACAAGAAAAGCACCAGTGGTGGAGCCTTTTTTCTTGGAGGAAAATTGGTCTCTTGGCTAAGTAAGAAGCAGAATTGTACTTCACAAAGCACAGCATAAGTAGAATATGTTGCAGCAGCAAATAATTTTAATCAAATTATTTGGATGAAGTAGATGTTGAAGGATATTGGAATAAAGTTTGATGAGCCTTTTGTTATACATTGTGATAACACTAGTACAGTGAGTATGTCAAAAAATCCTATTTTACATTCTAAGACTAAACATATTGAGATCAAGTATCATGTTGTAAGAGAGAAAGTTGCAGAAAAAAAAGTAAGATTGGAGTACATAAGTACAAAGGAGTAGATAGCAGATATATTTACAAAGCTTTTACCTAAGGATACATTTGTGTATCTGAGAGGTATGCTTGGGGTTATGCCCCAACCTATTTTTGAGAATTGATGTAGATGATTGCATCCATCCAGTGGTATATGAGCCCTATCTTTCTTCTGGATTAGATGTTGGAACTTCCTCTATGGGGGAGTTTATGAGCTGAGTCATGAGGACTCTTGTTATTGTATTTTTTTGAAAAGTGTCTTTTGACATTAAGTTGTTGTTGACTTAGTGATGGAA
Source organism: Chamaecyparis obtusa (assembly GCA_027943335.1). Taxonomy (NCBI): domain Eukaryota; kingdom Viridiplantae; phylum Streptophyta; class Pinopsida; order Cupressales; family Cupressaceae; genus Chamaecyparis; species Chamaecyparis obtusa. Next base: position 827,284 of record BSBK01000972.1, on the reverse strand, counting down.
TTTCTATCATTGATGTCAATGGGGGAGAGATATACATGAAAAACATTGTGGATTGTATGAGAGAGCTAAATAGGAAAACGAAGCAAGATTTGATTTGATATTTTGCAGTGATGTTGCAGTATTGGATTTTTGGAACATTGGATGTTTTTCATCTATGTTTCCATCAATGCCAATGGGGAAGATTGTTAGGAATGAATGAAAAGTATTTTGGCAGTCATTCTGTAGCAGTTGTTATTGCATTCATGACTTGGATTGTCATTGATGTCAACACAGTGATATTCTGGATATTAGCAGGAAAGTAGGTACAATTTTGTTTTGCGCACATGTCGTATTATAGATTGGATTTTGTGTAGTTGATGGTATGTTATTTAGTATTTTATTAACCTATGGTTAACAATGCAAAAATAAATTCATTCATTTGTGAGAGTTATGAGCATTTTGGTGAAAGTAGTGTTTAGACAGTGTTTCTGTGAAGTGATGTTAAGAAATCGAAAGATATCTCTTAGCTGGGATGGAATCTAATTTTGCACAGTTAAAGGGATGTTGGAGACTCATTAATGATGACATGGTTCATAGTGCAAACTTCGAGGATATGTTTGGAGAAAGTTACAGTATCTGAAAGCTGACAGTTTTATGTGAATTTTGTGTGTAGCGTGTAGAATTTATTATTTTGTAATTGAGAACCGACTCATTTGTAATTATTTGAGTTTGGTATATAAGAAGGAATTTTTTCCTTGTTGTAATGTGTACTATGAAGATTGAGATGGGAATATATGCATGAAGTGAAGAAAAGAGCTAATTCAGTGATGAAGGAAGACTTGTGAGTACAGAGATCTGGAAATGTGATCTTGTGTAGCAGAGAGTATGGTTTTGGCATAGTGTGAAGGAGGTAATATATTTCATATTATTCTATTGAATAATTCTAAGATCTTTTAGACAGTGGGTTCAAAGATCTTGCCTTGAAGCTGTTTGGGCAGTGGGTCCTTCTGTCTTCCATAAACTCTTAACCAGGTTAGAATCTTTTAACAGGGATTCAAAATCTCCTAATAGGGATTTATATGTACTAAATGTATTTCATAAGACTCCTAATAGGGTCCATCCTCTAACAAGGAACTTTCATATTAGCGCATCATTTTGTGGGCATCATTCCCACTGCGGTTTACTCTTTTCAAGAGGTTCCCTAGTCAACATATCTTGTGTTATTGTGCAATTGTGTATGATTATTTTTCTATGGTTGATCAGTACATTGATTACATTGTTTAAAATAGTTGAATGGATAAATTATCTGATAACTGATTCACCCCCCCCCCCCTCTCAGTTATCTTGGGGATCTTTACTTTCTAACAACATCTTCATCTGTCATCATTAAACAAGAAGACTAATCATTATCAAGGTAAAACAAATTACCTCTCGATTGTGTTCTAGTTCCAACAAGTCTTCTTTCATCATCAAATATCTTCACTTTCTTGCTCTCAAAAGCAACTTGGTGGCCCGAATTGTTTATCTGTGCCACACTTAGCAAATTATAGTTTAGTCCTTTTACCTAATAAGCATTGTCACATCTAATTTTATCATTTATCATCAGGGATCCTTTTCCTCTAACCATACAAGGTGCATCATTACCCATTCTCATAGATCCTCCATTGTGTTCTTCAAGATGATCAAATTTTTCTTCATCACCAGTCATGTGATGTGTACAGCCACTATCTATGATCCATGTATTATTTTTATTAACCTTAGAGATAAGTTTTGTCTCTACATACCTTTCATCTTCCTCTGAGTCATCCTTCATTGCAACAAATACTACCTCCACATCTTCATCAGTGTCAGTATTAGTGACATCTTCTTTTGCAATGTAGCACACATTCTTGCCTTTATCATTATTGTCTCGGTTGTCTCTATTGTAGTGTTGGTAACTTTTGTTGCCTCTTCTCCCATGGCTTCCTTCACTAGATCGGTCTTTGTTTCTGTCATCATCTTTCATGTGTGGACATCTAACAGCAATATGACCAACCTCTTTATAGTTAAAGCATGCTAAGGTAATTTACCTATATATCTTCCTTTACCTTTAGGTAACCTTCTGGCCATAAGAGCTTCAAGTTCATCAAGCTCATCATTAGTATTGCTATCACTATCATCATTCTTATTTCTGCTACTAGACTTACCAATCTTCAGAGAAGACATAAAAGTGGATTCAACAGATGGTACAACACTATTATCAAAGTTATTAAGTTCAAAGGTTGTAAGCTTACCAATCAAATTATCAAGAGTAAGGTTGTTACCAGATGCAGACCTAGTTTCATGAATTGTAGATATTCTGATTGCATAAACCGACAATAAGGTTCTGAGAACTTTGCTTACCACAATGTCTTCATCAATAACTCCATCAGATGCTCTAATAGCATGAACTACCTCTTTTAGTATATTTGTGTACTGCACAATATTTTCTCCTTCCTTCATTTTCATATCATCGAATCTTCCCCTTAAGCTTTCAGCTCTGGCTCTTTTAACATTCACATCACCACTATAAACTTGAGTAAGTTTATCCCACATATCTTTAATAGTAGTGCAATTTTTAATATCTTCAAATTTGGCATCTGTACAGGCAGTAGCAATCTCCATCATAGTAACATTATGTTCATTCCTATCTCTTAGTTGATCAAGGTTCAAGGAACTAGTGGGTGGTGCAATGTAGCCATTCTCCATTAGTGTGAGGGCATAATTCCCAATTCCAGATATATGCAGCTTGATTCGGCTTTACCATATTGTGAAGTTATCCTTGTTCAGCTTTGGCACTTCCCTCTTATACATTTTGAGATCTTTGTGCTGAAGTCCTTAAAACTCTGTTCCAAGCAACCTACGCTCAGATACCAATTTTTAGAATAACTAAGAGGGGGGTGAATCAGTTATCCATAGTCCCAATCACAAAATGTATATCCAAAAACAATTTACTAAAACTTCTGCAGCTCGGTAACATAAAATAGTATTATTTTAGTGCTTTTACCGATTGCCAATTAATAACATATAGTGATTACCGATCAAATCCAATATGCAACATGTAAATTATGACAACAAAAAATCATCATAGTCAACACATAACACAAGAGATTTAATGTGGAAACCCTGTAAAGGGAAAAATCACCTGGGACCAGCAACCCAAAAATTGTTCACTCTTCTAAAGTGAGGTCAGTGAAGACCCAACCCTATTAAAGGTTACAAACACACTGTGAGGTGTGACCTTGTTAGAAGATTTTAGACCAACCGTTATTGTCCAACCAAAATTCACTATGGGGTTGACAGGATAACAAATGTACACTCTATGAATGACATTACAAGACTTTCTAGTCCACTCTGTTAAGAGATTTATCTATTTACAATGGTTAAAATGTAACAGCAATTGATCTGATTACAACACAACTTCAATTGTAGATTATCAAATCTATGTTAAGCTCATTCAAATCCTTTGATCAATATATCAATTCTATTTCAATCAATATTTAGTAACTTAATGTCACTCGGTTATAGCTTTCTGACACTCGGTAATCTCTACAGTTATGTTCTCCTTAACCAGTCTGATCAGGCATGCATGAAGCTTGTTCACGCAATATCTCTGCAGTCTCCTTCTTTCAGCATAATTTCATCATGAAATCCTAGTCTCTTAAATAGACAAGTAAATTGTTTTAATTCCATCCATCAAATTTTTCCGCTTAATGTCCTTTGTTGATTTTTTCGCTTTAACCTTCCTCGACTGATGTGGCAGTAACATGTTTTATTTCAATCCCTTAGATTTTCTTCGAATTATGTTAGTCATTGATCTTCATAACAAACATTATCTCCAATTCTGTAATCATAACACTTTATAGCTCGTCAACTTCTGTCGGCTAAACTAATCATTTAGTTCTTTTCTTCTGCTCGGTTAACAAAGAAATGCGTCAGTGAACACAAGCTCAATTTATACTATGCTTGGTATACACTACACTGCATCAGTGTATACTGAAATGCTTATTTAACCGACCACACTACTTTTTGCATTTTTCTCTATCCTTCATCATAGATGAATGCAACATAATCAAGTCAATAACATAAGGTCATAGACTCATTCATAAGTTACCCAATGTATTCCTTATCCTTATCTGTCATATCCATCTTCCTCATGTAGATATATATGTTCTTCATCTCTTTTCTTCTTCTTTCTACAGATGTTTGGGTATAGTAACTTACAAGATAAGTATTTTCAAAACTAGTTGACATCAATGACAACATATTACTGATTTAATCATCTTACATATCTAATCAACAATTCAGTGATCTCAAATCACAGATCTTCAAGTCATGTAGTTTATTCAAATCAGTTGTAGGGCCACTGTGTTTTTTACTAAACCCATGAGGTTGATGGAAGGGTACCATTTAGTGTTCCTAAATGTTAATGTTTATCTAGTTTATTTGAAAAAGTAGGCTCTATTAAATATTGGTCGTATGCCTTTTTTGTGGGAGGCTACAGTGATGTAGTAGTGGTAGTGGAATACAAAAAGAAGAGGACAACACTAGATTTCAAAAGGTTAGAAAAGGTGTAAATGAGTAGTGTGTTGGGGATTATTCTGGTAGGATCTTGGAAAACCTTCTTCACTTTGAGCTCCACATGACTTAGGAGGGTATTCTTTATTCTAATTTTGTGCATATGATACATTCATTATAATGGCTAGCTACAGACCTTTAAATGTGGATAATTCTTAGATTTTATATAGATGGGACTTTTATTTCGTCACTTTAACAAGTAATCCCATTTGCTTTAACAAACACTTAGAATGTGTAAATTATATATCTCCTTCTCATAATCATGTAGGAGTGTTTTATGGATACTTTTAAATGCATCCTCCACATTTTTCTAAGGACTGTGGAGATGCAATAACACAGATAAATTAAATAGAAAAGGAAAGAATAAAAATAAAAAGTAGATTTTATTCATATAGTTTTAAATCTGAAAACCCGCTAGGGCTCTCAACAGTCTAGAGCCCAATCTTGGGCTACATAGTAAAATTAAAGCCATGAAAGAGATCCTATGAATATATGAGACTTAACAAATTGGTTTTGAAGATATTAATGCTTAACAAATAAGCACACTCATGTTATCATAAAGTTCTACTTCAACAATACATTTTGTACACTAAATATTATTGTTATTTGCACAAATAAATTTAACTCTCTCCCTTGAGAGAGACCCATGAAATAATAACACACCCATGATAAAATTGCAAAGATAAAATTGACAGTCTTTAATGTATTGAATTCATATGATTTAAAGTATGCAAAGTTGGAGACAAATTTATGAAATTAGCATTTATAATTGCACAAAATAGTTAACATTGCTCATGAGAATACACTATCTCATAATTACATTCTCCTCTAGCAACCTAAAACTAAACACTATCCTAGTTACAAGCTAAAGAGAATTTCTAGAACCAGAACCCCCTTTTTTATGGCCTTGAAATTCCTTTTATATTTAAGGAATGCAATAAGCTTTAGACGACTAACAAAGATTTGATTCTACCACCATTAGTCTGCATCCTAACAAAGTTTGTTACCACCAGTCTTTTCTTGAAGTTAAACAGATTGGTCGGTATACAAGGGAGCTATGGGGACAAAGCCAGTACTTTTAGCTAATCATCCAGGCAAGAGAGTTGTGCCAATATCAATCATGCGTAGTTATCAAAGCTTAAAATGGGAGAATGCATCTCACAATCTTTCCTAATTCTTCTCCAACACCACCTCTTTAGTACTTGCCATTGGCAATTTGGCTAAGTTGGTTACATAGATGTTGTCACTATGGAAACATATGATCTACATGAAGATCACACAGGTCGGAGAGCTAGTATGTTAGAGCGCAATGCGAAATTGTCTAAGTATGAGACAGTGTGTTTTTACCAGTGAACCTGAAGATAGATTTTGTTTGCGATGTTGATTGGAGTAAGTTCAATGCTTGCACACTTGAACATAGACTCTATGGTGACTATTGAAGACTCACCTCAGAGTGCAAGTTAGTATGGCATGTACAGAAGAAGTTATGATAGTTTTACTAAAGACAGTGTCAAGCCGACAGGATAGAATATGAAGACAAAATTGATAAAGAGTTAAGGGATTATTTTGTTTATCAAAATAATGACTTAACAATATAAAGGGATGACATCTTAGATGTTAACCCTTGGGTAAAGATATTTTTTAATATGATAGCCGACTGGAAAGTTATTAGTCTTAATAACTTGTATAAATGTAATTGCAAATTGTAAGAATGATATCATGAAGAAGTGATATGATGCGAGATATATGATGTATATGTAATAGTGATAGTGAAAGAGAAGCGAAGAGATATTGATGCAAGTAGTATAAGGTTATGTACTTTAACCTTTGTAATTAGTAAATATTGTATATTACTTGTTTGGGTAGTGGGCTCATCTAGTAATCATATTTTGTACTACCAACTCCTAACAGGGTTGAGGCTTCTAACAAGGCCTATAGTCCCTTAATCAGGACCGAGACACTATATGCATGTAATGGACTCCTAACAAGGTCAACATCCTTAACATGATACTTTTGATTAGTGGATCTTTGTGGGTACCATCCCCACTGAGGTTTTCCCTTGGCCAAGGTTTCCTCGAGAACAAATAATGTGTTATGAGTTCTTTAGTTTTATTGCTATGCATGTTGTTTAGCTTCTTATGTTATGCATGTGATAAGATAATTTGTTATATCCATAATTGGGAAAAAGTTAAAGTTTGTAGAATACGGATTCACCCCCCCTCTCAGTATTCCCTATTTCTAACAATTGGTATTAGAGCTTAGTTACTCAAAAAAGAATCATTCAAGGAAAGCCTAGCAGATTGAGTAAGATCTCTATGGATATGGATCAACTACAGAAGAATCTTGAAGAATCTCTTGAACAGATTGATATGCTTATTGATGAAAGAGACACTTTGAAAAGAAAATATGATGATGCAAAGAACCTCATTGAGAAACTGAAAAACAAGTTGGAAGATCTGAAATCTGAAAAGGAATCCAAAGTTCTTATTGAAGATTGTGATGAAAACTTCGAAAAAGAAAATGAGAGCCTTAAGCATGAACTGAAGATAGAAAATTTGAAGCTAAGTCTGAAAGATGGAAATGGCAAGAATGAAGCAAATCTAAAATATGAGAATGAAAGTCTAAAGATTGAAAATGAAGGACTAAAATCTAAACTTGGTAAAGTAACATCTGAACTTGAGAAAGTCAATTTGCAGTATGCTAAACTTGAGAAATACAATACAATTGTGAAAGGTGAACTGACTCAATCCAAACAACAACTTGAAAGGCTATATTCAACTAGTGAGAAGATTGATGAACAAATATCTTATCAGAAACCATTCTATGATAAGACTGGTCTCGGATTCAACACTTTTAAAGCAAATGAAGAAAATAAGGAACCAGATCTGAAAATATTTGAAAGTATAGATGATAAGAAGTCTGATGAGACTAACAAATCTGAAGATACACCTAAGGAAGAAGAACCACCTAAGCAAGAGGAATCACCCAAAGATATGCAAAGAGAATTCAAAGGTAGATGTTTTTCTTGTAATACTATTGGTCATATGAAGAGAGATTGCACAGGTAAGCAATTCAAACCCCTTAATGGTTATTATTATAATTGTCATGGTTTTGGACATAGAGCTATTGAATGTAGGAAATCAAAATTTATTGAGAATAATAATAGTAGTAGAATGTTTAGGAATACTAACAATGCAAATAAGAAACCTACTGAAGATATGAATAGAAGAAATGGAGTAGTTTGTTATAGATGCAACAAGGTTGGACACATTGCTAGAAATTGCAAATCATAGATCAATCAGCCTGGACCAAGATATGGAAATAATGGAATTATTTGTCAGATATGCAACAAGATTGGACATACAAAAAGGTTTTGTAAAATGAACAATAGAGTTTTTCATCCTAATCCTAACCCTAGAAATCATGCAAGAAGAAATGAAGATGCAAGTAACAGTCAGAAAGGATGTTGTAGTAATTCAGATGAAGTGAAGTTTATCAAAAGCATAGATCAAGGAGACATATTCAACATTGAAGGTAATCAGGAAGGTGAAGTATTAAAAGGTAAGAATGAATCTTTACCTGACCCATCTCAAAGTACTTAATTTATAAAAATTGGAGTAGAATAGGAGCTTAGATTAGTGTAGAAGTAGATATATGATGAATTGAGTCTTGCACAGTTAATGCAAGGTATTATATGATGTTCTAATGCTATGGTTAAGAGCGCAAAGAAAAATATTATGTTTTGCGAGATCGCGAGAAGTTTTAAGTTTTGCACGTTAGCAGAATCAGCTTTTTGGAAAGAAGCGGCAAAAGAATTGAATGTGATGTCAGATCTAAGTGAGATTGAATTAATAAAAGGTCATGATCGGTATTATTTTATCATCAAAGCAAGTACAAGTGTGAAGGAGATCAAAGAGTGGTGATTGGAAGCATTTTGCAAGGATTTGGTGAAGAATTTGTGCCAAATCTACGCAAGCCCTAAATCGCGAAATCGAGGTATTTTACTTGGCAATCTTTAAATCAGTTAAGGAATTAGAGGAAATCATGGATGTTTCTTTGATTCACAATGTTAGAGATAAAAATAGACCTAAGATGAAAAGGGAACTAGTAGAACCCTTGGAAGATGATCCTAGGTTAGCTTTATCATCCGTACCAGATGGAGTTTTACATCTAGAAAATGTTAGAAGTTATCTTGGATGCAAACTAGAGACTATCAGTGATAGTGATTTCACCAAGGAATATCAGAAGATCTACAATCAGGACATGTCATTGAAAGAAGGATTTAAACATTTTCAAGATAATGAGATCATTAAGTATGCATTGCAGTATGAATTTGATAATGAAGAATGTACTAAGATAATTCTAAGCAGAATTCATAATGAAAAGTTTTGGTTAGAAGATAGAGTGATAGATATCATAGATGATTTGATTCATGAAGTTATTGGACTATGTAAAACTAGAGCCATTCCTTTAAATGAGAAGAACATGAGGAAAATAGTCATAGATAACACAAATTCATCCTATAATGGTAGAGGAATTTTGATTAGTAAGATTCAACAAGATGATGTCAAATACCTATGCAAGATCCTAACCACTAAGTTTTGTGAAAAATCAAGAGAGGATGACATGGCAGCTGGAATGATACATGTAGCTTATCTGATGTGTGTTGATAAAGTACAAGTTGATATGTGTGAGATTCTGAGAATTCAACTGTTTGAGAATTTGGAAAAGATTAAGAAGACTAAGTATACACAATTTAGATTCTCATCCTTAATCACTTATATGTTTTTTCATTTATTGAGAAGATTTCCTTACACCATTGGAAATGACTAGAATGATGGCCAAACTACAATGGAAATGATTAACCAAGTGTATAGGAGGCATGTTATTGATAAAGTGAATGAAAGTGCAGTATTGGTAATCAAGACATTTCAGAATTTGGTGACAACCAAATCAAGGATCCCACAGTCTCTTGTGGAGAAGTATAAAAATTAGATATGTTTCATGGTTGATACTGACTTTACTTACATTGAAGAAGTAGAACCTAGAACAGAGTTCATAGACCCTCTTGGCTGTGAGATATCTGAGATTGAGATAGAAGAGTATGTGAGCAAGTTACTTAAGTGTAAGTTGGAAACTCACTATAACAGGTTTGGAACCTTTGAGGAGAACTTCAACTCTGCAAAGACCTTACTTGAAGAGAAGCAGTCAAAGAAAAGAGTTGAGAGTACTATCAAGAAAATTCTAAAAGATACAGGGATGACTAAACATGAATTCTTAGTAGCCAAGAAAACAACAACAACAATTAGAGATATTGGACAAAAAGAAGTTTTGTTTGTTCCACCTTTATCATCAATTGCAACACAACAAGAAGAAACACAAGTTAAGGTGAAAGTAGAAGTAACAGAGAAGGATCAAGAAGCAAGGATATCCACTAGATCCACCTCCTCCACACCTAGCAAAAGAGTAAAAGAGAGTGCTACTAGACCAGGTAAGAGGCAAAAAACTTTGGTGTAACCAGTTCCAAGGAAAATTATAGAAATCAAAGATGATGACACTTATATTAAGAAGAAAACTTGGAAACCTAGAATTGAAAAGGTTAATGAGCAGATCATTCTAGATGGAGACTTTACAAAGATGAATAAGTATTATGATCTTTATGATTATGCAGAGAGATTAAATCTAGAAAATGTAGTGGTAAAACATATGATTCTATCTAATAAGAAGTTTGACACAATTTAGGGTAAGATACCTGATGACTTATACAAGAAACTTGTAAATAGGAAGAAGAGAGCATCAGAAGAGGACATAGCTATTAGAGAAAAGCTTACAAGAAAGCTTTGTGTTGTGAGAGATGAAGTACACTTCAATCAGATTATTAAAGATTTAAGCACCCATTTGAGAACCAAGAAGAGAACCATTCAGATTATGGGAGGCAGCTATGAAGAAGTTAATGCAGAAATAGAGCAAGCAATTGTTAAGGTAATGTCAGAGAATGTTGGAGAATCATCAGTTGCAGCAGAACCTAAAGATCAAGTAGAAAAAGAACCAGAACAAGAGGACATTCCCTCTCCACCAGCCATAAACATTGAGGATGAAGTCATGAATGTAGAAGGAACTAAGATCACCTTAGATAGTGATGATAACTTATTCAAGAATCTTGAAAACATTGTTGACAATTCGGCTTTTGAAGAGAAGGAGATTACCAAAGGAGAAGAGAAAACAAAGACCACAGTTGCAAAACCTAAAGTGATAGATAAACAAGTACATGTTCCCACTCAAGAAGAAATCAATCTTACACCTGAGACTGGAAAGAAAACTCAAATTGGCTCTATGATTGATAATTTGGGAAAGGAAGTAGATGATGATGATCAGATGGAATTGATCACATCTTTGAACAAGATCATTGGAAAGAATAAGAAAGTAAAGAGTCTTGAAGGATGCCTGAAGGAGCTTACTGAGAAATTACAAGGCATTATTACTAGATAGATTGAAAAAGATGACCGTATGGAAAGAGCAAAGGAAGTAATGAACACTTTTGATAATGAGTTCACAAACTTATCTGATATAGAAAAAGTGAAAGCTCATGCAGCTTATGAGGCCAAAACACTCTTGAACATCAGTCAGAATATCAGGAATGATATCAATAACCTTGATATTTGTATCAAGGACTTGAGGAAGAATTTAGAAAGAGGTAAATCCTTGTACATTCAGTGTACAAAATCAGAGACCTTGGCAGCAGAAGAAGATCAAAAGATGAAGATGAAGGAAGCAGAAATTCAGAATGAAACAAACCTTCTTTCAAGCCCCAATGTGAAGGTATTTGATATTGAGAAGAAAATTAGAAAGATCTATGATGAGATCAGAATTTTGCAAGATGAAAAGGATAGGAAAATGAAGAGATTCACTCTTTTAAGAGAGCACACTTCTATGAAGTTAAGCATTATTGAAGGGCGATTGGAAGAATGTGTTTCAGCTAAGACATCTTTTCAAAAGTTTAGCTTTGAGAATCTCCAAGCATGTGAGATAGCATCTTATGGATTATGTGCACTACTTAGTGTGGTAGATTCTATTAAGAAATCATGGGAGAAAGAGATAGAGGCTATGAAGATCAATTTTGCAGATTGTGTTGCAAGCCTACCAGCTTTGCAATATTGAATTAAGGTATAACTTTTTGAGAACACAGTTTTGTTACCCTCCTTATCCTTTTTTGTCATTGTTGTCAAAGGGGGAGAGATATATAGTACAAAATTGTTAAGGATACATACTCTTAGGGGGATTACATATATAGAAAGGATCAATTAAGTCATAAGGATAGTATATATATGTTTTGTATTATGGCCACAATTTTGAGATTTTGAAGTTGTAAGACTTAGCCAATTTTCTCATATGTTGCCACCAATGACAAAGGGGGAGATTGTTGGAAATTTGGATGAGTTGGTTACATAGATGTTGTCATTATGGAAACATATGATCTACATGAAGATCACACAGGTCAAAGAGCTAGTATGTCAGAGCGCAATGTGAAATTGTCTAAGTATGAGACAATGTGTTTTTACCAGTGAACCTGAAGATAGTTGTTGTTTGCGATGTTGATTGGAGTAAGTTAAGTGATTGCACACTTGAACATAGACTCTATGGTGACTATTTAAGACTCACCTCAGAGTGCAAGTTAGTATGGCATGTACATAAGAAGTTATGACAGTTTTACTAAAGACAGTGTCAAGCCAACATGACAGAATATGAAGACAGAATTAATAAAGAGTTAAGGGACTATTTTGTTTATCAAAATAATGACTTAACAATATAAAGGGATGACATCTTAGATGTTAACCCTTGGGTAAAGATATTTTTTAATATGATAGCCAACTGGAAAGTTATTAGCCTTAATAACTTGTATAAATGTAATTGTAAATTGTAAGAAGGATATCATGAAGAAGTGATATGATGCAAGATATATGGTGTATATGTAATAGAGATAGTGAAAGAGAAGCGAAGAGATATTGATGCAAGTAGTATAAGGTTATGTACCTTAACCTACTTTTTTAATTAGTAGATATTGTATATTACTTGTTTGGGCAATTGGCTCATCTAGTAATCATATTTTGTACTGCCAACTCCTAACATGGTTGAGGCTTCTAACAAGGCCTATAGTCCCTTAATCAGGACTGAGGCACTATATGCATGTAATAGACTCCTAACAAGGTCAACATCATTAATAGGATACTTTTTATTAGTGGATCTTTGTGGGTACCGTCCCCACCAGGGTTTTCCCTTGGCCAGGGTTTCCTCGAGAACAAATAATGTGTTATGAGTTCTTTAGTTTTATTGCTATGCATGTTGTTTAGCTTCTTATGTTATGCATGTGCTAAGATAATCTATTATATCCATAATTGGGAAAAAGATAAAGTTTGTAGAATACTGATTCACCCCCCCTCTCAATATTCCCTATTTCTAACACTTGCACCCATAGCTCAATCTGTATCACCCAAATTCAAGATAATCAGAGAGGTGGCCGTAGAGATTGGATTAATTTGAAAACTACATAAAACATCTATAATTGTACAAAAGCATTATAATATCACTTTATCTACCAAAAACCCTTATAATATCCCTTTAACCATATTATCAACATCATCTCACTTCATTTTCTGATCTTTGTATGTTTCCTATTATTGAAATTTGCTAGACCATGTTGTCCTATACCAAAAAACACTTATCTTCTCTACGAACTCCATCCTCAACCTCCTCAATTAAACAAAAACCAACCTATTGCAAAGATTCAAACTAGTAAGAAGCATTTATAGCCTTATCACCTCATAAATATAGTTCACATTCCTCAAAATGTTGAATGGCGGTAGCCATTTACTAAAGTTGTGAAATTTTCCTCATATACTTGTGCTGACAAGACAGACTACATAAAATAGATTAGGAAATATCTCTCTTTTGATGTCAAGTACTTAATTAGGCAACATTGAGATCTCCTCCATTGGCTTTCTTATTGATTACTTGAGCTTTTCAAATAGTAGGTCGGATGTCACACTAGGTATGAGCATGGAAATTTTTGTGTATTTATTACTTTAGATGCATTTATTAGTATTTGTCATTAGGCTACATATTATTTTAATGAGTTTCTCTTAACTAGTTATTAAAAAAACTTATTCTCAACCAATTATAATTAAGTATTTTTTGTTCTTAAAATTTTTAAATTAGTTTCTAAGCTATACATGTCAATTTTTTAAGTTACAAAGTAGTCAAAATTATTTTTCTGTACAGTGATAGGCTAATTCATTTGAGGTCTTATTAGGAAAAGTTTTTGGACATGACTATTTTGAAGTATAAAATATATATTAATCATTCAAGTTATATATAGAATAGCTTTCAAGAGTTGGCCTATTGATGGAGAACTTGTGCTCTTGAAATAGAGGTCACAAGTTTAAATCCCACAAGGGGGTAGGGTATGCACGCCTTGTTTGTAGCGCAATTAGGTGCCTCCCGCAAGGAGTACAAGGTAGTCCCATAACGTTGTCACCATATGTAGACCCAAAAACATATGGCTAGTGTCGTGGAATATAAAAAGACCGTTCCTTTCCTTTTTTTGAGTTTTATTAACATCCTCTTCATATTTTTAAAATCTATAAATTCAAATATTTGATACTTCTTAACATATCTTTTACATGATACTCTTGCTTAAATGATATACTACATGATATTTTTTACTATTAACAAAAAATAATAATATTTTACTACTTTTATCATAATATTATTTTACTTATTTTATTCCTTATAATATTTTACTATAAATTGTACCATTATATATTATTTTAATATTATAATAAAACTATTAATGTTAATGACTTTATATAATATTAACTTTCAAAATCTATAGTTTATTTTGCAAATACTATTACCATTACTATTTGTTATATAATATACAATTAAAATGAGTTTTTAAATTATATGCTAGAATATTATAACTATAATTAACTATTAGGCAAATATTGGCCACTACGTGGCACTTATTAAATAATTGTAATGTTGATTTCTCATGCTCACAGTCTAGTGTAAATAAAATATTAAAATAGACTTTAAAAAAGTAATATCGTATGTGGGTGCATTCTATTTTCCTCGTAGTCATGGATGTGTGGACACATGCTTCGGTATAGATTTGGGTGGGGGAGTGTGAGCCTACATGTCATATATGTATCATTATACATGCCCATGTTTTATGTGCCAATAGTTTAAAATCTGAAATCCCTCTTTAATGACTTCCTTATTGTTTAATAAGTTTTCATAAATGCCACTAAAAGGGGGGTAAAGAGATAGGTTATACGGTAGGTGTTAGGACCATGAGAAGGATATACAACATTAACAGAGAAATCAAGTGAGTTTGCAACTAATGGATTGAAGATCACAAAGGTTTCAAAGGGTGTGACTAGAAATATGGGAGGTCCACTGGTGAGAAGTGAACCAACAACTCATGAATCAATCCTACAGGACACATTCTATGAGCCAAAATTTAGGAATTGTGGCTAGTTAGACTACTTTTTGAAGTTGAATAGGTTTAGTAATGAAATTTTTATGGAATTTTATTAGACATTTAACAATGGTGAGGCAATGGTGAAGGGTTTGAAGGTTACTTCCACGGAGGAGAGGATTGTTGAATTTGTGGGGTTTCCTGCTATAAGAGAACCCTACCTTGAAAATAAAGACACCAAAATAGCTAGAGAAGAGTTAACCATATTTGGGGATCGTCCACTTGAAGTAGATAAATAGGTAACAAGGAGGATTTCTTTATGAGATAAATGGCCACATGTTGCGGTTTATATTATTAGATACATTACTTGTGAGGGTCAACAGTCAAGTCTACACTTTATACACTTCAAGCTTCTAAGCCACATGTGACATGGAAGGAGAATGAATTTCCCCAATGTGTTATATAACATGTTGGCAATAATGGATATTGAGATGTAGAAAGGAAGGCAAAACTTTGTTTTCCATCACAGTTTAATTAAATTTCTTGTTCAAAGGTCTTTACAAGATGTGTCTCAGATGTCATGGGATAATTTTTGAAAATTAAAGAGTTTAGAGTGGTGAATGTGCATCTTAGAGGTCAACCCTTGACTCATAGGCTTAGCGGGTAGGCAACACTTACAAATTAACCCATGGGGCTTCAACTTCTAGGATGGTTCCTAGCACAAACCCTCCTCCAGCCAAAACAAGTTCACATGAGTCTTTGGATAAATATGCAATTAGTTTCTATATAGACCCTAATGAGGATGTTTCCCCTAAATCAACAATTCACACTAGGGAAGTAGTAGCAAGGGAAAAAGGAAAAATTAAAAAGACTAAAGATGAAAAGGGAAAGGGTAAAATACAAAAAATTGTAAAGAAAAGCCATAGCCATTGAAAATGGAAAACTAGGGATGAAGAAACTCTTGTAGCCAATGAGCATAATGAAAAGTCTGCTTAAAAGTCTAAGACACCAAAAAATATGGATAAAACACCCTAGAAGAGGATTCATATGCTCAGGGGTAAACCTAGTAAACAAGAAAAATCTACCGCACCTAGGGTGAACATCTAAATTGAATCCTTAGAATCTTCTCATACCAATCCTAGTGAAGAAGAAGGATAATCCATAATAGACCTCCAAGGGGAAGCCCCAAATTTACCTCCTCATTTGAGCAATAGGATAGGGAAATGATGCCTACACAAGAATTTGAGGAGGTTGATGAACATATATCTTGAGAAAGGGAGTTTCCTCAGGAAGAAGAGGGGTTTTCAATGGAAGGAATCCTAGAACAAGATAATTTAGGATTATCAAGGCTCATTGTTATAGCTGAGTAAGTGGTGGCTAGAGAACCAAAAAAAAGATGATTCCCAATAGGTATTCACTGACCCACTACTTTCTCATGGGCTTTAATAGCCCTATATTTATCGAAAGATATGAAGGATAAGGAAGAAGAATGGAATAAAGAGAAGAAAAGGATACAGGAAGTGATTAAAAAGATAGAAAATGATATTGAGGGGAAGAATGTAGAAAATTCTACATTAACAGATAAGGTAAATAATGTGATGACCTTAATGCCAAAAATTTTAGAATGTAGAACTCCCCCAAGGATATATTTACTACATCTCAAGGAGCTTAGTCTTTCTTTTCAATTGTCAAGAGTAGTATCTAGTTTAAACCCGTCTATAGAGACTCTAAAAGGCTTCTTCCAAGCTTACCAATCTTCCTGAATAAAAACTAAAAACTTACTTTGTGAATTATACTTGCACAACTATGTTGTTTGTAATGATCATGAGTGTAATCCATTAATGTATATTGGAGATATTCATTTAAGGGCACTAATGTCTTGGATTTAAAATGAAAATAGTTTGGGGCAACAATTCATAGTACATAGAGATAGGGAGATTCGTACCCCTTTACCTTCAAGGGCAGAATCAGATCAACCTGCAAACATTTTCTATACTTGGCATAGAGTTATGTATAAATTTGAGTTCAAATAGAAGATCCTAGGTGCAAGAGAAGAATCCTTTCAGGAATTTGAACAAGTGGTTGCAACTATAGGAGGGGCAACATTGGGATATCTGGAAAAAAGATGGAATGGGTTACCCGATTACCTGAAGCAAACCAAAATGCATTCCTTGTAGAATTGTTATGCATCTATTATGAGGAGGGCACCAAATTATGTTTGATTAGGGAGAACAAAGGAACAATATTGGCCTACAACCATTGGAGCTATGTTCCGTGACTGATCTTGCAGCCATTAGAACTATGTTTTCTTTATTGATAAAAGTTTTTTTTATATTATATTAATAATTTAAAAAGATAATTACAATATTCTTCTTTCCATTACTGGTTATAAAAGTACCCAAAATACCATATCCAACTAGTTTCATACATACTTCAACCAGGAAACCAAGGCCACACTCAAGCTATACCCTACAAATTCTACCAAGCTTTCCCCAATAGAAAAGATTACATATGAATAAAATTCCTATGAACAATCACATTCTGCAAACCAAAATTTCAAAAATCAACTGATCAGATTGATGATTGGTAAAAAAAATTCTTATATTATATTAATAATTTAAAAAGATAATTATAATTATATGTTGTAAAAGTACCTGAAACACCATACCAAACTAGTTTCATATGTATATCGACCAAACAACAAAGGCCACATTCAAGTGCTATCCTACAAATTCTACTCATCTTGCCCCAATACAAAATATTACATATGAACAAAATGCCTATACATAGGTGTATTCTACAACCAAAATTTAAAAAACTGACCAGATTGATGACCAGAACAAAAAAGTTGAAAAAACAAAAAAACTCTAGTGTGAGCTTCCACCATCTGAGGCATGATCACTTTCACCACTAGCATTATCAACCTAATCATTTCCTTCGTGTGACCCTTCCACGCATAGGTCCAAAACTACTTGCACAACCACATCCATTGTGTGCACATCTACTATCTCCTCCACCATACCTCCTCCCATGCCTCCATTGCTTGCCCAAATTTTTATTGTATCTCCTTTGAGACCTCCTCTATACTTCCATGTCCTCCCAAACATAAACTAATTTTAGAAGAAATATCTTCAAATTCATATGTCTCCTACGTAACCCGGCAACCAACTCCAAGTCCCAGTCATGCACATAGTCAACCACCAAAGCCCAAGCTTTGTGAGCATCAATTTTCCTTTTGATGTTATTCTCCAATCCTTTGTGCCATAAGAAAGGTTGCAAAGCATGCAGATCTCTAGGTAATCCAAGCCTATACCCATGAGCCACAATAAAACTATGGTCAGGGACTACACATCACAGAATTTCATCCAAACCTACCTAGTATTTAGGGTAAACACACCGCTCCATGATATGTTTTACCTCCTCCATCAGAGAAAAGTGCAGCCCCCATGCACAGAACAAAGCAATGATGTCTACATTTGTGTGCCACCAAAAATTAGAAAGTACATACTCCACACCTAGGAGAGCCTTGATCACCTACATAAATAAGGGATGTTGAGAGATGAAAACATGGCTTATTCATTTCTCTAGCATGTTTTGTTTGAAGGCCATCTATTTCTTAGTGGAATGAATATGGAATTTTCTTCCATGGCACCTCACTTTCCTTCCCACCTCACAGTCTCTCTATTTTTTTTATGTTTGAGAAATGTGTCATTGGGTATGCATATGAAGGAATGTATAGTACCAACATTAATGTACATTGAAGGATCAATAAATTTTGGATGTACCTAGAAAGCCTCAAAGGGAACAACCATCTTCTACCTTGTCCATAATAAATAAATACACCATTGGCCTCCAAAATCAAGAGCAATATATCCTTCACTCTAAGCATCAGTTCAAAGTACATCAAATTCAATGTGTGATGTCATCTCCCCCACCAACTTATATTTTGTCCACCTCACCAAGCTAGCTCATCCACTAATCAAATTGGTTCACCTTCTATGTCACTACCCTATTAGTTTCCAACTTAGACAATGAATCGGCAAGAGTATTTCCCTACCAATAAACATGTGATACTTTGAATTTTTGAAAGTGGTTCAATTTTTCCTTATAATGTCAACTACTTTCTACAAACACCAAGCCTGAATTGTGCAAAACGTAATGGCATTGATGAAAATTTGAGAATACCCTTCCAAATGTAAGTTTTCAACATGTAGCCTTTGCGCCAACTCAACCCCCAAGATGGTTTCATGAGCTTTTGCATCATTGTTGGTTCCTACATTTAATAATTTCTTTTCTATAGCAATAATATTGGCGTTGGCATCCCTTTAGACACACCTCACATATGTCGAGGTTGGGTTACCTTTATAAACCCCATCAAAATTTACCTTTATCCATCCCTCCTCTGAAGCACTCCATTTGGTCTCTTCCCTACACCCCTTTAGAAGATTAACCTTCTAACACCCATTAACAGGTCACCATTGGAACTATGTTCTATGAGTAGAATGATACTTTAATTTTCTACATCTGAGTTAAGATTTGGAAGGCTCATCTAAGGGGGCCCACTTGGTGATAATTATACTCATTTTTGCTAGTTACTTTTATGTTTAGTAATTAGTTTTAGTTTTATCAGTTAATTGTTCCTGCAGCAATTGCAACTCCATTATGTGATTGTTCCTGCAACCATTGGGATTTTTTTCTATGAATAGAATGATACTTTAATTTTCTACATCTGAGTTAGGATTTTGGAAGACTCATCCAAGGGTGCCCACTTAGTGAGAATTCCACTCATTTTTGTTAGTTACTTTTATGTCTAGCAATTAGTTTTAGTTTTAGCAACTGACTATTCTTGCAGCCATTGGAACTTTGTTATGTGATTGTTCCTACAGCCATTGGAATTTTATTCTATGAATAGAATGATACTTTAATTTTTTGCATTTGAGTTAATATTTTGGAAGAATCATCCAAGGGGGACCACTTAGTGAGAATTCTACTTATTTTTGTTAGTTACTTCTATGTTCAGTACTTAGTTTTAGTTTTAGCATCTGATTGTTCTTGCAATCATTAGAGCTATGTTATGTGACTATTCCTACAACCATTAGAATAGTAGGATCTTTTCCTTGTAGGGAAATAAAAACCAACTCGAGGAGGCATGAACAAAATTCTTCACTTCAACCTTGACAAACTGAGGAGGGTATTTGGTGCAGGAGCACCTAGGTTCTTGGCCAACCTAGCTCCTAGACACCTTGTTTTGGCTTGCAGTGACTCTAGCCAAGTCACTATCCTTTAAGGACTTTTGGTTGTGTGTCTTAGTTAGTAAGTATTTTAGTATTCCAATAAGGTTCTTTAGTTGTTGGTTTAAGTCCTAGTGATGGTCTCTTTAGACTAGGTGAAGACCCAAAGCATATGGCTTGTATGCCATTAGGATTTTCAAATCAGTCAAAGGTGTATTTTGAATGTGAAAAGGAATTAAATGAGTGTAATTAAGTGGAACAATGGTTTTATAAGTCTTGGAATAGTTGAGAGAGTCTATTTAGAACTCATGGCTCAACCTTAACAAAGTTGTCAAGCAAAATGTAAAAGTTGTCATGACAACTTTGAAAGTTGTCATGACAACAGTTGGTCTAAGGTCTGTTTGAGCCTAGGAGTTAGTTATAAGTCAAATAATGACCAAGATAGGGTGACTAAGCCTATTTATGGCTTGATTTTTTTGAGACCAAAGGTTGGAAGTAAGATTTCTTTGAGTATTTTGTATTAGTTTTGTGACTGTCATGATTGTACCCGTGAATGGGTTGAATTAAGAACTCGGTCATCCTTAACCATGGATTGAACCAGAGAAAAAGTTTGAATGTTTTCATTCTTTATGTTTTGAGCATTACTCTAGACCTTAGTTTAAGTTTATTAGTTTTCTTGTAATCATTGAAACTTAAATCTCCTTTGAGACCAACTTGCTGGATTGTTCAGAGTGGAGGCTCTTAGAATGGCTCTAACTTAGGATTCTATGGTTGTTTTTGCATGGCCACCTGGAACATGTTAGAGAAAATTATATACTATGTAAATATGTTTGTTTTTTTCTTTAGGTTGTAGAGGAATGAATTTTGAGAGCAAGCCCTAGGCGAGCTAGAGCTAGCCCAGTTAGGGAACTTGCTTTGATCTAGCGAATGGGAGAGAGCTCGGTGATTGGGAAAGCCAATCCAACACCTGGAAAGTGTTCCATAATGTTCAAAGACTCTATCCTATGAAGGAGACCTCATGAAAAAATTTTCAAAGGGTGGAAAGATGAAACCCTCATTGAGAACCAGTGAGGCCTAATTAGGCCTAAAAATAAGGCGAGAAGTTAGGAAAGCGTTGTACAGAGGATCTGGAGGAATAAGGGTTTTGGAATCCTTTGTATCTTCAAAAAGGGTGTTTGAAAATTTTATTCTTTTGACCACTTGTGTGGATAGTTGCAGAGTTAAGCCTTGATTTGTGTGTTAGAAGACCTACAAGGCCTAGTATCCTTTTTAGGCTAAAATTTGGAGATCGGGTAGAAGAAGGAAGATACTACAAGGTAGAGCACCCCCAATTGAGATAATTAGAGACCATTAGAGTCCTCTCCCATGTTGATCACCTAGGAACAAGAATTTGGAGTAAGGGCTGAATTCCTTAGTTGAATTCATTGAAGGAGTTGTGGGAACTAGAGAGAGTTTGAAACCTTAGTAGTGGGATCTTGAGAAGTAGAGGAGATTAGGAAGAATCCCTCTATTTGAAGGGTCTTAGGAACCCTAAGATAGGTCAAGAGAAGACCTAGAGAAGTCCTAGAGGAACCAGGGCTATTAGAAGGAAGATCTCCCTATCAAATTGGTATCAAAGCCATTGAAAGGCTTGGGTAAAGTTGTATGTTAGAAGGAAGTGAATCCATTGGAGATAACACAATGGTGACCAATGCTGAATTGGCCAGAGAAGTGGTGGACCAAAAAGAAAGAAATAGGCTCCTAGAGGAGACTGTGGAAGCTTTGAAAGATAAGCTTGAGCTAGTGGTAGAGGCTGTCGAAAAGATGAAAGAAAAGATGGATGTAGAAGATGACAAGGGCAAAGCAATTGCTTATGAAGATGACAAAGCAAAGCAATTGCTTGGGTAAATTTGTATGTCAGAAAGAAGTGAATCCATTAGAGATAACACAATGGTGACCAATGTTGAATTGGCCAGAGAAGTGGTGGACCAAAAAGAAAGAAATAGGCTCCTAGAGGAGACTGTGGAAGCTTTGAAAGATAAGCTTGAGCTAGTGGTAGAGGCTGCTGAAAAGATGAAATAAAAGATGGATGTAGAAGATGACAAGGGAAAAGAAATTGTTTATGAAGATTATGTTCCTGAATTTAATCCACCTATCCAAGAAGAACCTTTCCTAAAAGCCATCAAGGCATTGGGAGGTAAAGCATTAGAAGGGATACCCTTGTTCACTAGAAAGATGGATTTAGAGCTAGTGATGGAGTGGATTGAAGGGATGGAGAATCACTTTGAATGTGAAGGTGTCTTAGAGGAAGAAAGAGTGAAGGTATCCAAATAAACACTAAGGGGACCAACCCTAACATGGTGGAAGTTCCTTCAAGAAGAGAGGGAAAGAGAAGGGAAGAGACCCATTGCAAATTAGAAAGCTATGGTCACAAAGATCAAGGAGAATTACTTGCCAGAGGATCATGAGATCCAAATTCACAAGAAAAGGTAGAATCTCAGACAAAAAGAGATGGATGTGACTTCTTACACCGAGGAGTTTCAAAAACTATGTTTGAGGTCTAAAGTTAAAGAAGAGGAAAATATCCAAGTTGCTAGATACTTGAGTGGTTTGAGATGGAGTATCCAAGAATAAATTAGTCTTTGGACTCCTACTACTATCCACAAGTGCTTTCAATTAGCACTAAAGGTAGAAGAAAAGAATAAAAATTAACAAGACTCTAGCACCAAAGGTAGAGGTAGAGGAAGATATTATAGAGGACATAGAGGTGGCTATGGTGGTAGGAGAAATGAACCTATAAATTAGGGAGACTCCAAGTTGGTGGAACAAATTAGTGAGCCAAGTAAAAGAGGAAATTATGGTAGAGGTAGAGGGTTCCAAGGTGGTAGAGGAAGATCAAGTGGCTTCAGGAGGGGATCACACTTTGCAAGCATGAAGTGTTACAATTGTGGGTAGCTAGGCCATCCTACATATAGATGCTCGGATAAGGCCTCTAGTTCTCAAGGAGAGAAGAAGATAGCTGGATATGCTCAAGAGGAAGAAAGTAGTGTGAAGTCACCTGAAGTGAACTTGGATTCAGAACATGGAGAGAACCTCATGTTTAGGAGAGTTCTACTCAAGGAACCTACTAAAGAAGAACCTAAACATAGGAGGGCTCTTTTTAGGATCAAGAGTAAGATCCTTGGAAAATTTTGCAAAGTCATCATTGATTTAGGCTCAACTGATAACATTATATTGGAGGAGGCAGTCCAAAAGCTCAAACTTGAGAGGATACCTCATACTCACACTTAAAAAGTAACTTGGTTGAATAAGGGGCAAAATGTTCTTGTGAATGAACAAGCATGGGTAGACTTCATGATTGGTGGCTACCAAGATAAGATGCTTTGTGACATCCTACCAATGGATGCTTTCCATTTTCTTCTAGGAAGGCCATGGCAATATGACCAGGATGTTGTGTACCATGGAAAGAGAAATGTGTATAACTTCAAGAAGGATGGAGTGACTTGTAAAATTTAGTCACTTGTGCAGAAAGGAGCTGCAAGTTCATTTGATCCTAATGTACTCTTGATGAGTGGGAAGGAGTTCTTGCATGAACTCAATGAAGAAGAAGGAGTGAGACTAGCTATAGTCTTGAAACCCAAGGAGGAGACCAAGGTACTACACACTACATTGCCCAAAGAAGTGCAGCAGTTATTGAATCAGTTTAAGGATATCATAAGTGATGGGACACCAGCTGCTCTCCCTCCTCAAAGAGAAATTAGTCATCAAATTGAATTTGTACTTGGAGCATCCTTACCTAACAAGGCAGCATACAAAGTGACCCCATACCAAAACAAGGAGATAGCAAGGAAGATCCAAGAACTTCTTGATCAAGGGCTGATAAGGAAAAGCATTAGTCCATGTGTTGTTCCTGTGGTTTTGGCACAAAATAAGGGAGGTAAGTGGAGGTTATGTACTAATTCTATGTAAATCAATAGGATTACCATTAGATATAGGTTTCCTATCCCTAGAATAGAAGACCTTATGGATTGTCTTTGGGGGTCTCAATACTTTACTAAAATTGACCTTAAAAGTGGGTATCACCAAATTAGGATGAAGGAAGGGGATGAGTGGAAGTCAGCCTTCAAAACCAATGAGGGTCTTTATAAATGGTTAGTTATTCCCTTTGGACTTACCAATGCACCTAGTACCTTCATGAGGTTAATGAATGAGGTCCTAAAAGACTATATTAGTAGGTTTGTGGTGGTGTACCTAGATGACATCCTCATCTTTAGAAATACCAAGGAGGAACACATGAAGCACCTAGAAGTTGTCCTAAGAAGATTACACAAGGAGAAGTTATCCATCAACCTAGAGAAGAGTGAGTTCCTTAAACAAGAACTAGTGTACCTAGGTTTTATGGTGTCTAAAGGTGACCTCAAGATGGATCCAAGCAAAGTGGAAGCCTAGTGAGTTGGCCCACTCCTAAAATAGGGATTGAAGTGAGAAGATTCCATGAATTAGCTCAGTTTCATAGGAATTTCATAAGAGGATTCAGTAAGATATGTGCACCTATGCTCAACACTATCAAAGGTGGAGTTAAAACTAAGTTTGTGTGGACCAAGGCAGCTCAAGAAGGGTTTGAAAATTTGAAGGAAATAGTAGCAACTCAGCCTAGTTTGGTATTACCAAGATTTGACAAGTTGTTCATTGTTGAATGTGATGCAAGCAATATAGTAGTGGGAGCAATCTTGAACCAAGAAGGGAGACCGATTGCATTTTTCAGTGAAAGGCTAAATGAGGCTAAATCAAAGTATTCCTCATATGATTTAGAGCTCTATGCATTGGTTCAAGCACTTAAAAAGTAGAGGAACTATCTATTACCTAAGGATTTTTTAGTCTATACAGACAATCAAGCATTGAGTTACATCAACACTCAAGATAAGCTAAGTCATAGGCACATCAAGTGGATGGAGTTCCTCCAAGCCTATAATTTTACTATCAAGCACAAGAAGGGCCTTAACAACAAGGTAGTTGATGCCTTAAGTAGAAGGTTGTTGATTGTGCAAGAAATCTAGCTTCAAAGCATTGGCATTAAAGGATTCAAAGGACTCTACAAGGAGGATGAGGATTTCTCCAAAGCCTACAAGGTATGTGAAGACTTTCAGAATCACTTCCATAGTGAGTTTTCTGATTACACATTACAAAATAGATTTTTATTCAAGGGTAACTAGTTATGTGTACCTAAAGGTTCCATGAGGGAGAACCTTATACAAGAAAAGCATAATGGTAGCCTTAGTGGACACTTTGTCTTGAATAAGACATTGGACCTAGTGCAAAGGTTCTACTATTGGCCCAAGATGCCAAGAGATGTGAGAAGATATGTAGAACAATGTATTGTTTGTCAAAAGGCTAAGGGCACATCTTCAAATGCAGGGTTATACCAGCCTTTACCAATCCCTAGGATGCCATGGGAGTGTCTAAGTATGGACTTTATAGTTGGTTTTCCAAAGACAACTATTGGTTTTGATAGTATCTATGTGGTGGTAGATAGATTTAGAAAAATGAGCCATTTCATACCATGCAAGACCACACATGATGCTAGCTATATAGCACACTTATTCTTTAGGAAGTGGTAAGGGTTCATGGC
This sequence comes from Chamaecyparis obtusa, assembly GCA_027943335.1. NCBI lineage: Eukaryota > Viridiplantae > Streptophyta > Pinopsida > Cupressales > Cupressaceae > Chamaecyparis > Chamaecyparis obtusa. The sequence goes on along the minus strand of BSBK01000972.1, from coordinate 801,393 downwards.
CTACCAATCAACATAGTCTCAGATAGGGATGTAAAATTCATGGGGCATTTTTGGAAGACTTTTTGGAAGAGATTGGGAACCAACCTTGCTTTTGGGTCAACCTATCATCTTCAAAAAAATGGCTAAATAGAGGTTATTAATAGGGTGTTGGGGAATCTCTTAAGATGTCTTACCAAGGAGTATGGACAAGTGTGGAACCAGGTATTACCACAAGCTGAATTTGCCTATAATGATAGCATAAATAGGTTTACCAGCAAGGGTCCATTTGAAGTGGTGTATGGCATGCACCCAAGAGGTGTGTGTGAGTTAAGAGAACTTGGTAATTAAGGTGGAGTGAGTGGACATGCTGAGGATTTTTCCTAATCCATGCAAGAAGTCCTTGAGCAGGTTAGAAGGACATTGGTGGAAGCCAATCAAAAGGTGAAGGTTAGAGTTGATGAAAGGAGGAAAGATATTTAGTTTGAAGTGGGAGATTGGGTGGTGGAACACCTAAATAAAGAAAGGAATAAAAAAGGCATACCTAGCAAGCTGTAAATGAGGAGAGTTGGACCTTGTAAGGTTCTAGCCAAGTATGACTCAAATGCCTATAAGATAGGCATACCTAGTGACCTATCTATCTCTCTGGTTTTTAATATTCAAGACTTGGTGAAATACAAAGGACCTAATGTGAAGGATGAAGAACATAGCTCTAATGTTCATACTAATGTGAAAGATCTCAGAATACCAATCCAAGTGAAGCCTCAAGCTAAGAAGAACCTAGACTCAAGGGTCAAGAAGCAAACTAGACATGGAGTGTATATGGAGCACCTTGTGAAGTGGAAGTCTCTCCCTGAATCAGAGCCTCAATGGATTGAAGAGAATAGCTTCAAGAAGTTAGGCATTCATGTGGCACTCTTGTCTCCTAATGGGACTTAGGTTCTTTTGCAGGGGAGTATGGTGTAGGAGCACCTAGGTTCTTGGCCAACCTAGCTCCTAGACACATAGTTTTGGCTTGTGGTGACTCTAGCCAAGTCACTATCCTTTAAGGACTTTTGGTTGTGTGTCTTAGTTAGTATGTTAGTAGTCCAATAAGGTTCTTTAGTAGTTGTTTTAAGTCCTAGTGATGGTCTCTTTAGACTAGGTGAAGACCCAAAACATATGGCTTCTATGTCATTGGGATTTACAAATTAGTCAAAGGTGTATTTTGACTATGAAAAGGAATTAAATGAGTGTAATTAAGTGGAACAAGGGTCTTATAAGTCTTGGAATGGTTGAGAGAGTCTATTTAGACCTCATGGCTGAACCTTGACAAAGTTGTCAAGAAAAATGTAAAAGTTGTCATGACAACATTTGGTCTAAGGTCTGTCTGAGCCTAGGAGTTAGTTATAGGTCAAATACTGACCAAGCTAGGGTGACTAAGCCTATTTATGGCTTGATTTTTTTGAGACCAAAGTTTGGAAGTAAGATTTCTTTGAGTATTTTGTATTAGTTTTGTGATTGTCATGACTGTACCCGTGAATGGTTTGAATTAAGAACTCGGTCATCCTTAACCATGGATTGAACCAGAGAAAAAGTTTGCATGTTTTCATTCTTTATGTTTTGATCATTACTCTAGACCTTAGTTTAAGTTTATTAGTTTTCTTGTAAGCATTGAAACTTAAAATCTCCTCTGAAACCAGCTTGCTAGATTGTTCAGAGTGGAGGCTCTTAGAATGGCTCTAACTTAGGATTCTATGGTTGGTTTTGCATGACCACTTGGAACATGTTAGATTAATGTATATACTATGTAAATATGTGTTTTTTTTCTTTAGGTTGTAGGGGAATGAATTTTGAGAGCAAGCCCTAGCCGAGCTAGAGCTAGACTGATTAGGGAACTTGATTTGATCCAGCGAATGGGAGAGAGCTCGGTGATTGGGAAAGCCAATCCAACACCTAGAAAGTGTTCCATAATATTCAGAGACTCTATCCTATTGAGGAGATCTCATGAAAAATTTGGAAAAGGGTGGAAAGTTCAAACCCTCACTGAGAACCAGTGAGGCCTAATTAGGCCTAAAAATAGGGCTAGAAGTTAGGAAAGGCCTGTATGGAGGATCTGGAGGAATAAGGGTTTTGGAATCCTTTGTATCTTAGAAAATGGTGTCTAAAATTTTTATTCTTTTGACCACTTGTGTGGACAGTTGCAGAGTTAAGCCTTGATTTGTGTGTTAGAAGACCTACAAAAGCCTAGTAGCCTTTTTAGGCTAAAATTTGGAGATTGGGTAGAAGAAGGAAGATACTACAAGGTAGAGCACCCCAAATTGAAATAATTAGAGACCATTATAGATTCTTCTCCCATGTTGATCACTTGGAAACAAGAAGTTGGAGTAAGGGATGAATTCCTTAGTTGAATTCATTGAAGGAGTTGTGGGAACTAGAGAGAGTTTGAAACCTTGGTAGTGGGATCTTGAGAAGTAGAGGAGATTAGGAAAAATCCCTCTATTTGAAGGGTCTTAGGAAACCTAAGATAGGTCAAGAGAAGACCTAGAGAATTCCTAGAGGAAGTAGGGCTATTGGAAGGAAGATCTCCCTATCAGTATTCCTATGACATAAGTTTTCAAACTGAATAAACCCTCAATACATAACATCATGTAGACACACAAAGTAGATAATTCAAAGACTTAAGGTAATGGACACCCTTATGATATGATTTTAATGAATAATCCCATCCATAGCTTGCAACTTCCTCTGAGAATGAAAATAATTTATCCCAACACTAGTATACACAAAGTATTGTTGGAAATCCTTTAGGTCAAAAAGTTCTTTCACATTATCAGGAATTGGTATTGACTTTCTATCAGGTATCCTAGGCATAAACCTTGTAATAACTATACTTATGATAACCCATTTGTGGGCCTCATAATGAATATTTTCCTTGTCAAACTCAATCTTAGTACAAGTAGCACCTATGGTACTGACGCATTGCAAGGTTAAGGTAATCCCCAAAGGAGATGTTTGAGCCCCCAGCTAAACAACCACACAATAGAATCAAACAATAAAGAAAGATCTGGTAACAATTTGAAATTTTTATTCATAGAATAACTGATTACATGCAATGTGTCAGGCTGTAAGGCCTTCCCGGTTATGACCAATTACAAAGAAAGTAATAGTTTTGCAAGATCCCTTAAGATCCAATCCAAACCCTAACCCTAGCTAGCTAGATCTGTAATAACAGGCTATAGAAAACTAGTAGGAACAACCAACAAGATCTAAACTTGTGCTCACAAGCCTCCAAGCAATCTCCTTGCTCCTAAGCCTCAACCACTAGCTCTGCTCCCAAATTCACAGCTTCAGATTCCTAATTTGATTCTCTACTCTTATATCTTCCTCTATGTTTGTCCCTACAACTCTACCTTAGATCCCTCTTATATACTACTTCTTCAGCCACAAGTCGGTTGGAAGAAATAAATGACTCTTAAGCCCAAGTCAGCTCCTAAAAAAATAAATATTAAATGCAATACAAGTCATCTCTCAAATAGCCTTACAAATAATTAATTCTCCATATAGGCCTCCAAATCCACATAGGGGAATGTAACAAATGCTACCCATATAAAATAAATCAATTCAACCCACCAAAACCACAAGAACTCCAGACGGTAAGCCAAACTATTGAGCATCAACAAAACTACCGAGCTAGCCAGGCATCACCAAGAAAGCATGTCAACCGAGCACCACAAGAATTGTTGAGCAACGTTCTATCGAGCACCAGAAGTTTTTCCAAGTTCCTTCAGTGACCAAGCTCCTCAGTTAACACTTCAACCAAGTAAAAAAATGCTCTAACATAACACACCAACATGCAGGATTTCCAACTACCCTACGATGCTCTTGCATTAGACACCCTAGGTTCAAAAAGATGTTCTTAAAGCCTATAAGAACATCTTACAGGATTCAACATGTAAACCTTGAATTGGTTCTTCACATACATGTCCTCCAAGTCTTCAACACTCTTACCCTAGATCCACTTTTTCTTTTTTTTCCTTCTCAAGTCTTTCTTTGACAATCCACAGGTTTTTTCTCTATACTAATCTCCAACCCTTCTAGGATTCTTCAACTCAACTCGACCTCCAAAGCTCATTTTCCTCCTACTAAGTGTTGTATTCAGAAAAGGCATTAGGGAAAACTTCCTTCCACCCTTCTCAACAGTAAACACAATCCTGACACAATCATGCACAACCCTACAATCATATTGCCAAGGTCTACTAAGCAATATGTGACAACTACTCATGTCCACAATATCAGACAACACTTGATCCTTATACTGGCCAATCTAAAAATCAACAAGACATTGCTCCCTCACTTCCAAAGCATGGACATCTTGCAACTAGCCAATCCTATAAGGATAAGGACATCTCACTCTCTTCAAACCAAGTTTCTAAACCATCTCCTCAGCTACAAGGTTATTAGTACTACCACCATCCATGATCACATTACATATTTTACCTCCTAACATGCATTGAGTTATGAACAAGTTACTCCTCTGACAAGGTTCTACCTTAGTACCAAGTAATGTTCTTCAAACCAGCAAGTTTTTTGACTCTACCTCAGGTTTATTCAGTATGTTCTCATTCACCATAGCATCTCTTCAATCACCATCCTTCTAGGAACATTAATAAGCTCTATTTCCTTCTTCACCAAAATGAAAAAAAGTACCCTTAAAGGTAACCTTACCCATCCTCTTCCTCGGTTCATCTTTAGTAGTTGGTTTATCCTTCACCGAGTGATCCTATTTCTCCTTCACTTGAGAATTACCATGTTGTCTCCTCTTCAACTTATCTTTTGCCTTTAGGGCATACCGATAAGCATCCTCAACCAAATCAATATTCATCATACCAATCTCATCCTGAATATTGAATCTCAAACCATTCACATACTGAGCTACCTTTTCCTTACCGAGTTCTCTATGTCCAAATTGAATAGTCAACTTATAGAACTCCTCGGTATAGTCTTCAACACTCAATTATTTCTACTTCAAATTCTATAACTTCTTAAACAACTCAAGTTCATAGTCGGCAGGTATGAACTTAGCTTTCAATTTTTCCACCATCAACCTCCACCAATTGATCTTCATTGCACCTTCATCTTCTCTATCTTTCTACATTTTTTTTCCACCAAAGAGCAACATGTCCCTTCAACTTAGTCTGTGACAACCTCACTCTAAGAGGATCTTCAATTTCTTCAAGTTAAATTTAAGTCTTTTAACTCACCAATCCAATCAATAAAATCCTTAGGTCTCAAAGTACTAGAGAAGTTAGAAACTTCCATTCGATAACTAGTACTTAACTGAGCTCTAGATATCTACAACTGGCTAATTCTATCTTCACCAGATCTATCCCTCTAATCAATTATGTCATCTCCACTAGATCTAGTAGCTTCAAAGTCTTTAGTAGCTTCCTCATAGCCAACATTAGTACCAAGATTCCTCGGCATGCCAGCAATAGCCCTCATGATCTCAGTGATCATGTTATTCTTCATCAATTCCATCTCAGATCTAAAATCTTCTTTAACCTTCTTTGTAATATTTGAATCCACAGTATCATAGAGATATGCAATTTCCCTAGGGTCCAATATTCTCAGAAGCATCTTCAATATCTTCGTAAACCCAAGGCAACAAATCACCAACCCTAGGTCCTAGTGCAAACTACCTCAACTTTGGTGATTTGTCCACACACTCAAGAACTTCAAGCTCTGATACAACTTGACGTAGTGCAAGGCCAAGAGAATCCCCAAAGGAGATGTCTGAGCCCCCAGCTAAACAACCACATAATGGAATCCAAAAACAAAGCAAGATCTGATAACAATCTGAACTCTTTTTTCATAGAATAAGTGATTACATGCAATGTGTTGGGCTGTAAGGCCTTCTCAATTACAGGAAATTACAAAGCAAGTAATAGTTTTGCAAGATCTAATCCAAACCCTAACCCTAGCTAGCTAGATCTATAACAACAGACTATAGAAAATTGGTAGGAACAACCGATAAGATCTAAACCTGTGCTCCCAAGCCTCCAAGAAATCTCCTTGTTCCTAAGCCTCGTCCACTAGCTCTGCTCCAAAATTCATACCTTCAAACTCCTAACCTGAATCTCATGTCTTCTATCTTCCTCTATGTTTGTCCCTACAACTCTACCCTAGACCCCTCTTATATACTACTTCTTTAGCCACAAGTCAGTTGGAAGAAAGAAATAACTCTTAAGCCCAAGTCAGCTCCTAAACAAATAAATATTAAATGCAATACAAGTCATCTCTCAAATAGCCTTACAAATAATTAATTCTCCATGTAGACCTACAAATCCACATAGGGGAATGTAACACACGCTACCCATATTAAAAATATCAAGTCAGCCCACCAAAATCATAAGAACTCCAGTCGGTATGCCAAACTACCAAGGATTAGCAAAACTACGGAGCTAGCTAGGCATCACTGAGAAAGCACATCGACCGAGCACCACAAGTATCATCAAGCAAGGTTATGTCAAGCACCAAAAGTTTTGTCGAGTTCCTTTAGTGACTGAGTCCTTTAGCGACTGAGCTCCTTGATCAACACTACAACCGAGAAACAAAACACTCTAACATAACACACCAACATGTAGGATTTCCAACTACCCTAGGATGATCATGCATCAGATACCAAAGTCTTTAGACAAACTACTTCTATTAAGTATCACTAGGGCTCTCTGGTCTACTCTTCTAATAACCTTAGTCAACGAGCAATATTTATAGGCCAATTCTCTTAAGAATTCTACATCGACAAAAATGTCAGGTAATTTCAACTTGGCTAAATTCAAGTCCCAAGGGTTTTATATGGGAGGGCCTTTATTACTGAAGAAGTAATAAAACTGAGCCTATCCTAATGGAGTGCTAAGATTCCTACACATATGACACTCATCCTTGCACTCATGTTCATTGGTAGATAGAGCATTTGTTGTCCCTGATAGTAAATCCATGAAATCTTTCCAATAGGCCATATATCTCTTGTATTACTCCTACCATTACTCAATATAAAATCAAAGGAATTTCTCTTTTGACTTTCTGGGACCAAAATAAAATATCTGTAAGATCAACTAGTGCCAAAAGCATAGAAACAAAGTCAAATAGAGAGAATTCCTCACTATAACATCTAAAAAATGTCTTGAAGATCTTAATAAAAATGTTATCACCTAGTGAAGACAAGATCACCAATATATGCACATCGCATAATCATTCTTAATAATCCATTTGAAGACATAAATTTCTCATTTCATTATTAAAATAATTACACTACTCTTGGAATAGAATGCAACAATAAATGGAATACACGACATCAAAGCTGTCTGTAAAGTATGAATGATCCTTGATTATTTCAACTTAAAGAAACTTTACACTTCAAATTAGAGATGGTCATATGACATAACTCAACCATGAAATTATATTTCAAGACATGGGATTTATTACACTTCATAAATTCCTAGCTACTTATTTTGAACCTTGGATCTTGACACTTTATAATTTTACAATATTTTGTATGCTTCTACATAATTCAGAAGATTTGGAAAATAGAAGAAAATAGAAGAAAGAAGAATTAATAGAGAAGAGGATAAATAGAGAACCTTCTCAGCTCTTTCCATGTGTCCTTTCTTCAAGATTTAATTTACTTAGTCATACTTCATCTAACTGAAATTTGTTTCTCTACTATACCTTTTTCCACCCACCTACAATTAAAAATGTGCTCATAACATAAAAAATGATTACCTGATATCCCACTGCATCCGTTGTGCCTCGTGTGTCATACCCCTACTACACTATGGTGAATTTGAATACAAGGTTGGAGAAGGATAGGAATTTGGATAGAGGGAAGGGGAAATTACAAGATTCTCACCATCTCCCCTCTTAGAAGAGACCCATGAAAATAGATCCTAGGGAGAATTGGTCTTAGAAAAGTCCACATCTCTAGGTTGTGCAACCATTCCCCAATATGTATCCTTACATCAAGGTAGAAATTGAGAGGTAGACTTAAGGGATTAAACTCCTAATAGACCCTAGCAAGCTCTCAAAGTTTGTTAATAAGCACAAATATAGGGCCAATTAGGTTAATAAATCCCTACAGTCACCCTTGGAATTTAAGAAATCCCTTTAGTCACAACATGCAACATCAACCCATGATCCTTATATACTTCTTGAAACAGGGCCTTCCCCAGTCTCAACCTCATGCAAGAGACAGTGCCACTTGTAACGATTCTCACTATCACCATCACAGACACACATAAATCTATCTAACCAAAAGGGAACAACTATAGTGAATGCACATAATCTCATCCATAGTCAACTATAAATAACATTCCTCTATGTTTCAAATTGACTGCCACAACTTTCTAATTCAAGCCAGCTTTGTTCTGAAGTTCATGGCTATGAAATATTTTCAAGCTGACATTCTTGGTTATCACATCTCATAAAGGGAATGATGACAAGTCATAATGATTTTTTGATCTACATTGTATTTCAGGAGTAAATGCAAAATCCTTTAGATATCACTTTTAATATGAAATCCATTTTGTCTCACTCTACAATCCCTAAAATGGGCCCCAAAATATACTAAAAAAGTCTTGAATTGTATAGCATGGCAATCCTGGCTCACATGGAAACTGGTCATTGGATTGGCCTATATTCAACCACATAACACACAAAATGGTTTTAATTTTATAGACTCCCTTCAACATTTCCACAGACATGTGTTACAACCTCACACAACCACAAGCTTAAATAATTGTCTTTAAAAATTATTGTGATGCTGCAACTAACTCATCATGAGTTACTTCTTCATCACATCCTCACAACCCATCCACCTTAACTATAGTTTAAACTTTTGAAACTACAACATGCGACCATACCATTATGTTAACCCATCAAATTCATTCCAAACATAACATCCTCACTTCCCCATGGGCCAAAAATGGTTCCCACAAAATAAGTTGTGAGGCCATGACTAGGTATCGCAATAACATTTCATTCTTCCTCATAGGCTCGCAGCTAGAAAAAAATTTCCCCACTAACTATCCTAAAGATGTGACACACCATCATGGTCATCAATAAAGCTAAAACAAATTGCTACATATTATCATGGAGTACACATTAGTGTTCATATTATGCCTATTTTTAATCTGGATAAACATACCTCCTAGAATCAGTGTCACACAATCAACCAACTTGGGATCAGTAAACAAGAACATGACTTTTAATCTCCTCTTTGACATTGGATAAAAAAATGGATTTTGTTGATTTGTTGCAGTAAAGGTGAATGTTATTTCCATCTTCAAACCACATAACCAAACCACTTTACCTGCATTGATAATTATGAGCAACTTTGGGGAGATTTATCAAACTTTTAGGACATCTCTCGAAATAAATTCCATGTCCTCGCATTAAACTCACTATCATTTCATTCATCACACAAAAAATAATTCACTGCACCCATATAATGTTGCCATCTAGCCTACCACCTTTTATAAATTTCCTTTATTTTTTATTTTTTAACGGTTACTTAACTATTTTATAGTTTCAAATTTAGAAGTTCTTCAATTCAAATTTTCCCTTTAGTTGCAAAGGATAGGGCTCAATTCGATACGGTGTTTTCTTTGTTTTGCATACAAAATTCTAAAGTCATTCTAAAAATCTAATTTGACACCAATAAGATCTACATAATTCTACAAATGTCGAGCTTCCAATGTACCTTTGATAATTGCATGAATAATAATTTGAGAATTCCCTTCAAGATGTAGTTTCGATACCCCTAAAATTCTTGCCACTTTGACTGACACCAATGTTGCATCTTCTTTTTCCACATTTTTAGTTCCATCTTCTAGTCTCTTACCTCCTAAAGTTATGGTGTTACTTGTCCAGTCCCAAATAATAAATCATGCACCTGATGGGCTAGGATTTCCCTTTGAAGCCCCATAAAAGTTCACTTTCCACCACCCATCCTCTGGTTTTTTCCACAAACTCCACACAGTTGGGTTTGAAACCATAGACATTGCCTTAACCCAACCAAGCTCATTCAGAGGCATTCAATCTTTATTTCTTTCAACTATAACAAATCTCCTACCAAATTCTTCAACAATAAAGTGTTTTTGAGCATTTGCAAATTTTAAAGATTTATTTTTCTTTTATTTTCCCTGTGGTGTTTTAAATAGCATGGATTTGTTTTTTGCTCTGATTATATTTTTTAGTGTTTTGACTGATACAAGGATTGCACAAATTGGTTTAATATTATTTAAGTAAATATGTATAAGTTTCACCTAAGAAAACACTCTTAACTAGACTTAGTGCTAAGTGAAATGGTAATTGGTATGGTTTTTTTGTTGTCTACTCTTGAGAGACAAGTCAACATTAAGACATGACATGAGATAACAACAAAAATGATCTACAATTTTGTGCTTTAAAGGGAACTTTATTCTGTGACTCTTTCTGTAGCCATTGGAACTCAATTTTGTGACTATTCTTGTAGCCAAGGCAGAACAAAGTAACTTCATGTTTGTTTGCTAAGAACTATGTTTTTGTTGTCTTTTTAAGTCCAATTTAGTTGTTGATTCATCTAATATGATTATGGTTCCATTTATATGATGTAATATTAGATATATAACACAAAAATATTTTATTACTTTAACTAAACAATAACTTTACATTAAAACAATTTTGTTTTTGGGCAGAACTTAGGTCTTCCACAAGATGAAGATGATCTCAAGATACAAATCCAAAATATTTTGGTTCTGATTGAGATCACAGGACATAGGATGATGATGATGATGATGATGATAACTTTGGTAGTCATGATGACTGTGGTGGTCATGATGATGATCATGAGGCAGTTGCTGCTAGTAGCCAGTGACATTCATGATCATATAAAATACATTATGGATCATTGTTGATATATTGTTGATACATTTTCAAGGTCTGCAATACCATATTATTGAGTTGATACATTTGGACATGTATCATTTTCACTTATCTCATTTGGATGTGTATCATCTTGGCTTGTATCATTTTTAGTTACATAATTTATTATTTTTACTTATATCATTTGTAAATGGATTTGTACAAGCATCTATCTTTGGTAAGGGGGGTTCATATTTGTGGTTCTAGGTCATCAAGGTAAATTAAATTAATTGGGGTAGGAAGTACTATTTCTTCTACTGGCAATGAAACCCTAATGAATGGAACTAAATATACAACTGCATTTGGATCCTAATAGTATAGAACTAAAAGTTCTATTGATGGTGGAAAAACTCTTGCTAGCTTTGGTTTTGTCCCTACACCAGAAGGCTATTGGCAGTGTTCACACTGAATGTGGGTCTTGATCTCAATTTGGTCAAACCCCTTCTATTTCCCATGTTTCATTTTCTCTTATGTAAACTATTGGATATGTATCATTTAGACATATTTTTGGTCTATTAGAATATTGGACTTTCAATTATTTTAGTTATAAATGATGATCTTATCAGTATTGACTTGTCATTTTATATATATTGAAAGTGTTCGATGATTTTTGGATGAATATTTATTACATATGATGATTTTAATTTGTTTCTCAGGATAGATGTTGTTAGATTCAATTAAATTGTGGATATTTTGATGTGCACCTTCTTGGTGTGGACATGGGGTTCGTGATTGGAATAAAACATATTAAATTAATAAGAAATGTAATTAATTTAAGAAGCATTTTTAGAAGTAAAAAAGGAAGCAACAATGGAAGCCAAACTAGAAGCCAAACCTGGTGTTATTTAGGAAGCAAAAATAGAAGCAATTCAGATAGCAAACAAAAGAGTAATAATGGAAGCAATTTTAGAAGCAACAAAAGATGAAATGATAGAATTTATATGAGAAGAAATAAAAGATGCCATAATGGAAGTAACACTGGAATAAAAAATGGAAGCAACACAAGAAGCAAAATTAGAAGCAACACGATGAGCAAAATCAGAAGCAACAAGTGGCTTTAAAATAGGCATAAAAGTGAAAGCAATACAAGAAGAAAAATTGGAAGTAACAAATGGTATTATGATAGAAGCAACACAAGAAGCAAAACTGGAAGCAAGACTTGAAGCAAAAAATAATGTTATAATGGAAGCAAAATGGGAAGCCAAAGTAGAAGCAAAACTAGAAAAAAAAAATGGGAATCCAAAGTAGAAGAAAAACTAGAAGCAAAATGGGAAGCCAAAGTAGAAGCAAAACTAGAAACAAAATGGGAAGTCAACATAGAAGCAAAACTAGAAGCAAAATGGGAATCCAAATCAGAAGCAAAATAGAAGCTAAAAATAGAAGCAACAAAGGACATTATAATAGAAGCAAAACTGGAAACATAACAAGAAGCAAAACCAAAAGCAAATCTGGATGCAATAAAGGAGTAAAAATGGAAGCCAAATATGATGCTATATATGGCATCATATCTGGTGTAATTGCTCAAATCTTTTTTTGGCACCATTTTTGGTGCAAATGTAGCTAAAACACAACATTTAATATTGGATATGACTCAAAATATGGTGTTAACTATGACACTCAATACAATCAAATTTTGGAATCATTTGGGCGTTGATATTTCTACTATCACGGAGGCCTATTTTCAATCTAAAATTACACTAAAATATAGCACTAATTTGAGTGCTATTTGCATGTTCTGTTGTAGTGCCCTAAGAATTGGGAGGAGAATGAGATACATTATCATCCATGATATGTCCCAACGCTAAAATTACTTTTAGAACTTCCTTGTCTGAGATCAATAATTCTCTCATATTACTGGCATCATTCTCAGCCTTATTATGGACACCCTTCTTCTAAAGGAATTTCTCAAAATATCTTAGGTTCCCCTTGAGGGATTGAATCTTATCAAACTCAATTGTACGAGTCCATTCATGATCCACTGGAGAGGGGGAGTTAGATAAAAAACTCACTGGTGTAGAATGTTGGGACCCCACCTTTAGAGAGGTGTTAAGTCCCAATATTGGCCCTTTGAAGAAATGGGATCCACTAGTATCATTAGGATCCATATCCCTAACAAAAATATGGCCTATTCTAGTGGGATTGTATTCATTAGGAGGAATAATATGTCTCATAGACCTTCGTACAATGTTTTTCAAGGTGGTCAAGGTCGTGAAGATCATAGGAGTTCACAAAATCTGTGTAATCAAAAGAGCTTAACAAATTTAAGATTCACATTGGGTTCACCAAAATGTGGAGAAGGAAAAGTGAACTAACCTCAAGACTGATTAAAATCTCAAGGGATGAACTCTCCCTGGCGCCATCTCACTTCTACTAGTGCTCTAGTGATATAGGGATCAAGACACTAGATGTTGGAGAAGGTTTTAACTAGTTAAAGTATTTAAATGCAAGTAGTTTAAAACAACTAGAATGGTAAATGCAGATAAACACAAATAAATTAAAGATATCAAATGATTAAAATATTTTGATTATGGAAATTGAAAGAGATAATAATAGTGAACAACCACTAAGCTTTGTAATCTCACTGCCTTGAATGCACACATGGCTCTAGGATGCCAATGCTAGTTCAGGACACCAGTGCGATGCACATACATCTCAAATGGATAGAGTATAGAGGATGACACAAAAAATGATGAAAATAACATAATATAAATGCAATAAAAACTATACTAACAAAAAGTAAATAGGGATGACAAAATGTGATTTAAAACACAACTAAGTTATAAAATATAAAAAGAAAGGAAGAACAGTACCGGAATAGATAGCTAATGAAGTTACTAATTTGAAATTTCTTCCCCATGAACTTGCACACACATAAATAATGGAAAATATTGGGGTTGTTTGGAGACTTTCCTTAGTCAAATCTCTATTTCAGTATTTCCACCTCCATAGCAATTGAAAAGATACGATAGTAAACTATGATAGATAACTAAATTGACAAAATACATATGGGAAGATAAATAATTGGAAATGATTATGATTAATATATGCTATTAGGAATACAAAATGAGAGTATAAAGAACTCCCTTTCACCATTGTGAATGAAGCTCGGTGAGATGAAGGCAAGAATGACACGAGAAGTACGATATAGGGTGAGCTAGCTATGTAGACCAAAAATGAGAAAGTTTGAGCTTATAAATCTATGTGAAGAGATCAATAAAATGTGTATAATCCAAATGTATGAAAGAGAGAATGCCCAAGAAGGGCTAATGAAGGCCAAAAATGAAAATTTATGCATGCATGGTTGAATATCGCATCGATGGGTGGTCAAAACACATGTTACAATTACAAGGTGGTAGTTTGTAATAGTCCAATGATAACCTGCACATCTACATATTTATGGATGACTGTTTATAGTGCAAACTTCTTTACAATGCGCACACATCCTATGTTGTCTAGGATATGTTGTTTGGATTCAAAGAGAGTGATGAAAAATTAAGATGGGTAAGAGATGACGAGTGACATATAATTTATGTCCAAGGATAAGGAAGGAATATTATGTACAATGGATAATTATACCAAGGTGAAAATTTGCAACACTACATATATATCTTTGAAAAGGAAGTTAAGATATCAAAGATATAAAAACAACTTCCTATACTACCTGTGAGTGAAGGGTTATGTAAAAATAAATTCAAATCTTCATAATACTTAAAAAAATATATAAATAAAATGCATACCACAACACAGTGCTTTATGTAGAGTAAAAACCCCACATTGCAAAAGCTTCCTAATATATTATTTAGAAATCAATAATAGAATACAATAATCCTGTAGAAAAAGCTTCTCACAAGAGTATCACTATAAAATATCCAACTCAAAAACTAGAAAACTCTCACAATACATCACAATAATCAACCATAATACAATGCCCTTGTAAAGTAGGATTATCCTCTAGGGAAAACAAAACAAAGGAAATGTCCACCATTAGATCTATGACTTGATGATAAATGGTCAAATATTTACAATGATGGATTATAAATAGAATGTAGCTTTCATACACAAGGGGAGGTGCCCCACTTGCAACCACCTATACTCATTTATCAATAGTAACCTTTTATTATTAAAAGGTTGAGACACTATTTCCCTAACAAATCTCCCACTTTTTGATTACCTTGCAAGAGAAACATTAGGAGTACCGACATTTTGTTTTAATTTCTAGGGGTTGAGAGGCTTGTGACCTTGATTTTCTCTATGATAACAACCTTAGTTAAATAATTGCAATATTCATTAAAGTATCTTCCTTAACCAACTTCATGTTTCCATTCTCGACTAGATTTTTAATAAAGGAATATTGAGCATTAATGTGCTTGATCGTAGCAAAAATGTCAAGTTCTTACCTACGTAGATCACACTCTTATTATTATAATAAATTTTTAATATACCTGTTGTACATGAAGAAAAGGGGTCCAAAAGCAAAGGGGATGATTACTCCTTTTCAAAATTGCACACTCAGAAGGAAGATGTCCAAATAGGCTTAAGTAAGAACCTAAGAACTGAATGGGGTAGTGATCCTTTGTTAAATATGTAATTTAAAAATGGAAAATGGGAAAGATGCAATGTAGATGACTTAATAGAAAAATAGATACAAAAAAAAAATTATAGACTGATAGCTGATTTCCAGAAATAAAAATGAGCTAGACTATTGTACTGGCTTGTGATTTCAATCTTAGCTAGAGTTGCAGGGTATAGAACATTTCAAATGTTCTGTACCTAGGAACATAATATTTCAAATGTTTTGTTCCAGGTGCTTTTGCTTGGAATTTTAAAGGATCCTCCAACTATTTCCAATTTTCCCAGAAAAGTTCTAGTAGCTATGTAACCTATTTTTGCAAATTAAAAAAGGGAAAGGGGGCTTTTCCTTGGTCAAACCCCTATTTAGGAATAAACCTTGAAAATGTAATGAAATTGCATAAATGAAAGTATGTAAAAAGGTAAATGTTTGATTCACCCTGCATAAACCCTCATGAATAGATGTAGAAGTCATTCATACCCATGAAGATGTTTGAATGTGCTTGAAATCAAAGAATTGACCTTGCAATGTAGAATGGGAATCAAGAATTCCTTAACAAATGCATGGATCTATGAACAGCACTCCTAGATCTTCAATATAGATATACTTGCTAATCACTTGCAATGAAGGAGATATGAATGTGGATTGAAGGAAGGATCATCTTGCTTGGTTGAGAATTCCTCAACTTAGACACCATGAGAGAGAAACTTTCTTCAATGGAGAAGAATTACTTAGAATTGATTTTAATGAATTCAAGAAACTAGAGCTTGGATGCTTGCCTTCAAAACTTGAATCTAATTGCTTGAATGATTGATTGCTCTTGAAAACTCAATTGCGCGTGATAGCTTGATTGTATAATAATAGATTGCTTAAGACTAGTAATGGATGTATATCAAAATGAGGAGAGATAGGGTCTTCTTATACTTCATCCTACATTTAAGTATTCAAAAATAATTTAGGCCAACCACATGATCTAATTTCCAACAAAAACCCTGACATAGAACTCTAAGCCAAATTTGGGCCAAAAAGTGGGGGAACGAAACATTTGAAATCTTCTATTCTTGGGTATAGAACATTTCAAATATTTTATGCCTTGTAGAATTAACCCAAATTTGAATTGGGTGTTGAGATGGTGTAAAAGACATAGGAAAAGAGGAATCGAGTTATTGGGATCAAACATAATGGACATCAAATCTCAAAATCACCAAAATGGGGCCTAATAGATCATCTAATTATTGGTGCTAACATTTTAGGATGGTACATTTAGCCCCCACTTTATCTTGAGTATGAGGCAAATGCATGCTTATAGTAAAGTAGATCAATGAATAAGAACAATATTATCAAGGCCAAGGAGACAAAGAAACATTAAACCCCCAAGTGACTTAAGTCCTCATCAAATCCAAAACCAATATAAAAAGAAGAATCACTTCTGGGTGTGTGGGTGTGTGGGAGAGAGAGAGAGAGAGAGAGAGAGAGAGAGAGAGATGACCACTAGTCTAGTAAGGTATTGCCTTACTAAGAATCATATAAAGAGAAAGTGTTGCTACAAAAGATGGCATTGATAGTCTAGAAAGCTATGTTATTCTAGTGAACCCATCCAAAAAAATGGGATTGATCCTTTAGGAAAGAATTGTATTCATTAAGGGATCCTAAAAAGGTGATCAGTCCTAAGGAAAGCATTGTCTCCAAAGGGATCTTAGAAAGGGAGGATCATTCCTTATGGAAATAATTATCTCCATTACGGGATTTTTTGAATAATGCATAGGAGCATGATAATGTAAAGATGAACACAAGGAAATAATTATCTCATTAGCCATATATCAAAAGAGATTGCATTGAATCATTGTGTGTGTGTGTGAAAAATGTGAAACAAGAAGTATAGTGTATGACCCCACATTAAAGCAATTGGAAACCCCTTAATGGGAGCAATAACTTTAACGAGGCATACATGCACCCATAAGGGATGTTTCCACTATGAGATGCCCCAAAGAAAAGATAAACCAAGGGAAATTAAATACATGACAAAAGAGAGAATGAAAGGGATCTACTAACTCATGGGTCAGTATGATCATATGATAAATCATGTATATTTGAATTGTCATCATTCCCCAAATGCATTTTAACTACAAGCATAATGGAAGAAAGTCACATAAGAGTTACAAAGAAGAGATTTTTTGGGCTGGAATCATCCCCAATTAGACAAAACAAAGACACATTTATGAAAAATACCACATGCATGACATAACACATAACAAATAGAGAATGGGTGATATACAAATAGAGAAATGTTAGAACAGGTTGATTCCTTTATCATGTTCCGTCAATAGAGAAACAAGGTTCATCTAAACAAATCTAAAAAAAACATATAACAAGTAGCACATCACAAAGGAAGCACATTACAATAGGTAAACACAAAGAATCCATCATACAAGAGGATCTATTCAAGCATATCACTTGCCCCTCATCTCAAACTATAGAGTTTAGGGAAGGTGGGAAACATGCAAAGGTGGGAAACATGCAAGAGGAGAAACATGCAAGAGGAGAAACATCAAGCATGACAAATGGAATGATAACCAGTTCCAAACAAGGACCATGTTGTGAAGATGGGTTACTTTGTCCATCACTAGGACTAAGAGATAATTATTTTTCATATATAGCTGGTAAATCATGATTAACATAAATAAGGTCATACATATCATATGAATCACTAGAATGAATATCATCATTTTCATTAGGAACATTGAAATCATAATCATCAAGAGTATCTTCTTCATCCAAATTAATTGTAATAGAATCTAAGATACAAAAAGAATTATCATGTTTGTTCAATTCCATCTTTTTCAAATTAACTTCCTCCCTTGGGCTATGCATAGGTTGGTCTAAGAGAATCAAAGCATCATTAGGTGTCTTAGGGGAGAAAAGATTTTGGGAAGCACTCTCATAGGCTCTAGCATAATGTTTAAAGAAGCAGTCACAAGAAAAATAGTTACATTTTGTTTTACTTGAGATTTGGTTTAAGATCAATCAATATCAAATCATTTTCTTCTTTAGGAGGAAGAATGGAAGGCACCACCCTAGGTTGAGAGATAACATCAATGAAACATTTATAGGATATATGAGGTGGAACAAAAGCATAAATAGGAGGTGTGGAAGATGCAGGAATAAGTATAGGTATGGGGAAAGGAGATAAAACATCCTTAGGATCACTAAGATCATAAATCTTTTAGATTTTAAATTTTTGATAGGATTAAAAAATATTGTCTTTACGTGGTTGAATCAGTTGAGGCATGGAAGGACAAAAGAATTCAAGTTCAAAGTTCCCTCAAGGTGTTAAAGGTTGATATAGACTATGATTAATCATTATTATTTCTCCATCATGGGTAAATTTCAAACACTTATGGATAGGAGAGACTATGAATTTCATGGAGGTGAACCAAGGAAAACCAAGTCTAACTTGAAATTGATTAGAAGTTGGGATGACAATAAAGGTGACATCTAGGGTTTTACCACAAACTTCTATGGGAAAAGTAATGGAGCCATAGGTAGGATAAGTGAAACCATTGAAAGTTTAGATCATCACATAAAATTTTCCATATAAATTTCATTGCATCTATCTAGTATAAAGACTTTCTTCAGTTATAACATTCACCATGCAACTAGGATCTATAAAGGCACCATGAGAAAGAGTACTGTTAACTTTTTCTATAATGTAAAGAGGACCACAAGGTGCTTTAATGGTCTCTTTAGGATCAAATGTAACACAAATCTCAGGTTCAAGTTTGAGCTTGGGTTTGGATTGATCAATAAATTTGACAACATTGTTGGCTTCAATACACTCAGTATCATAGTCAACAACATGGGTGGAAGAAGGTAAAGAATGGGTGACTCAACGAAATTGGTCAAATGAGAAGGAAAAGGATTGGTATAAATTTGCAATTTTTGGTTGGGAGGTGCTACAAACTAATTTCCTTGATCATTAACACCATCAATAGATATAAAATTGGAATCAATGATGTCTTGAATAACATATTTTAAATGGAAACACTTCTCACTGTCATGGCCAGGTTGATGATGGTATTGACAAAAAGCTTTATGATTAAAGGACTTAAGAAAAGGTTTGGATGTGTCAATTGGTTTAATGGGAGGAAGTTGTAAAACATTAGCATTAATCAAATTTAACATCACATTATGCAAAGATTCAAAAGAGGTGTAAATTACAAGAAGGTCTATACACATATGACAAAGGAGCCACATATAGTTAGATGTTTTTGTTACTTTCTCATCAACGTTGTTTCATGAATTATTGATCTTGATGAAGCTCTTAGATTTTTGAAACTTTTGAAAGGACTCAGATGCCACATTTTTTGGCAAGTGAGTAGTGCTTGAAGGTGTACATATTGTCATTTTTGGCAACACATACATGTGTGATGATTGCCTAAAGTGGAAGTAAGTTTTTGATAGTTAGTTAAGTGCAAATGCCTAAGTATAGAGATAGTTTCCAGAATAGAATCATGTTATTTTGGCTAGCGATCATGCGATACTTATCTTTATGGTTTACGAACATAACTATATGTTATATGAGATAATTTTATCTTCTGTTATGATCGCTTGAATTTTGGCTTCGTCTGAATAGAGTCACTTGCTTCTAACATTGTGCAAACATAGTATGCAGTGAAAATAGGGCACCTGAGTAGACATGAAAATTGGTATAATAACACAAGTTATTTTTTTTATGAATTATGATAGGTCTTATCCTATCCTAGTGAGTGTATGGTTGCATAATATTCTTTATTTGTGAACAAAGTGTAAAGACACATTTTGTGAATAATTAATGAGCCGCCAAGGAAAATAAGATGATCGGGTATATACATATAAGCTTTAATTTGCAAAGTTTTGTCGAAGATGGATGATGATGATGTGATGACTAAGTATGTAATGTCCCCGATTTTCCTTCTTCTGGGATTAGCTTGGTTTGGTGACCCTCGCAAGCTAATCAGGTGGTCAGAGGGGGTCAGATTGAGGAGCCAGTGTTGGGATTCCATTTTGGAGATTCAATTTACCAGGTCTACTCTTCATTCGGGTCAATTTGGTTGACTTACTATTTTTAGTAAGTGGTATTTTGGGTATGGCCAGGATTAGCAGGATGTCTACACAGAGTGTCAGATGTTTCAGGATCGAGCTTCAGGGAATCTCCAGTTTGAGAGACTTACTATTTATAGTAAGTCTATTTTTAGCAGCTGGCTAATTTTGGCAGTGGGTTATTTATGACAGGGCAGTTGGCGTTTGGGCTCTGGTGTCGAAAATGAGTTTTTTTCAGTTAGCAGAATTTGGTGGCTTTGTTTTTAAAGTTATCATTATTAAATTAGGGTATTTTAATTTAATAAATTAAGTACTTTATAACTTTATTGTTATAAAGTGAAATTATCATTTAAAAGCCTTTTATATATAAAAAAGTGAAATTGTGCTTTTTCCAAAAAAGCTATAAGTACAACTTGAAAAAGCACTTTCATTTACCCATTGTTGATTTGATAATTTATTTATGTGAGAATTTTTCTTGGCTTGGAAAAGCTAGGGTTTTTGGAGCTTGGTCTTCATTTTTGGAGAGATTTCTTCTAAGCTTTGTTGAGTTTGGTCTTCTTCCAAGAGAGAGCTCAATCTGATACTGAATTAAATTCAGTGCTGAGGTATACTGGATTCTGGTGAAGTTTTTATTTCTATAGGCAAAATTGACTTGATTTCAAAGGATTCAAATTGTTAATTACTGAGGTTTGATTTTTATTGGGAATTATGTTGTATCTTAATTGCTGGTGCTGCAATTAAGAAATTGGTTTCAAATTATACAAAGGATTCAACATGTGTTTGAATTCAAGGTCGTACCACACATAGAAGACTCTTGTGTTGAATTTTGGTTGTCTTCACACCTCACGTGAATTCCATAAGTGCTATAGCTAGTTGTGTGAGATGCCAAGGAGGCTACAACACCTCCATTACTGATTCACATGACTTCCAGGGGTGAGGTTTTAATTTGCAAGGGACCCAAAATTACCAAGACAGGTCACATTTCTTACCAACCTGCTCATGTGACTGACACAGGGTTGTTATATCCTACTGGGGCTGCAAATACCACAAGCCAGTCACATTTTCTTCAACCTACCATGACTATACAGGCTAGAGACTTAGGAGCTTGAGAAGGTGTCACATTTTTGGGAGGACATTTCATTTACAAAGCTTTTTGATAATTGCCAGATTCAGAAGAGCCAACCTGGGTTCTTCATAGAGTAAAGTAGAGATTTTGTGATCAATTTTGCACACCTCAATTGGATCTACTATAGCATAGAAGATACTATTTGAGTTCATTTTTTATTATTACAAGATACTTTTGTAATACTGGATAGTGAGTCCTTTGTAAAATTAGTGAGCTCCATTTTGTATTGACCTCTAATAGGGTTATAGACTCCTAATAGGGTATGTCCTCTAACAAGGACTTGTAATGACATAATATACTACTCCTAATAGAGACATAATACTTTTAGTACATCATTTGTGGGTACCATCCCCAGCGGGGTTTTCCCTTGACCAAGGTTTCCTTGAGAGAAAATCATGGTGTTATGAGTTATTTACTTTATGTGTATGTTCTTATTTTAGTTATTGCATGGTTAAGTTTGAATTGGTTTAAAAGGAATAAAAGTTTTACAATAATGATTCACCCCCCCCCCCCCCCACTCTCAGTATTGCTTGATCCCAACAATTGGTATCAGAGCGCAAGGACGTTGAATATGAAGCCTAACAACTTAAGGGAGATCTAGATGGATTCAAGTAGTTTGGAAGAAAACTTTGAGGTAGCACTAGAAGACCGGGATAAGGATAATGCTAAACATGGTGAATTAAAATATAAGCTAAAGAAAGTTGAAAACTATATCAAGAGGCTCAAAGAGAAGTTTGACTTTTGAAGAAATAAAAGGCAAGAAATTATGAGGGAAATTGAGAATGATTCATTTGATCTAATCAAAAAACTTGAACAATAAAAAGATGTAATAAAGCATGAATGTGAGACCAAAGAAAGAAGAAAAGAGAAAACTTGAAGATGTTAGAAAGTAAAGATCCCCAAGATAACTGAGAGTGGGGGGGTGAATCAGTTATTAGATAATTTATCCATTCAACAACTTTAAACAATATAATCAATGTACTGATCAACCATAGAAAGATAATCATACACAATTGCACAATAACACAAGATATGTTAACTAGGGAACCTCTTGAAAAGAGTAAACCTCGGTGGGAATGATGCCCACAAAATGATGTACTAATATGAAAGTTCCTTTTTAGAGGATGGACCCTATTAGGAGTCTTATGAAATACATTTAGTACATATAAATCCCTATTAGGAGATTTTGAATCCCTGTTAAAAGATTCTAACCCGGTTAAGAGTTTATGGAAGACAGAAGGACCCACTACCCAAACAGCTTCAAGGCAAGATCTCTGAACCCACTGTCCAAAAGATCTTAGAATTATTCAATAGAATAATATGAAATATATTACCTCCTTCACACTGTGCCAAAACTACACTCTCTGCTACACAAGATCACAATTCCAGATCTCTGTACTCACAAGTCTTCCTTCATCACTGAATTAGATCTTTTCTTCACTTCATGCATATATTCACATCTCAATCTTCATAGTACACATTACAACAAGGAAAAAATTCCTTCTTATATACCAAACTCAAATAATTACAAATGAGTCAGTCCTCAAATACAAAATAATAAATTCTACACGCTACACACAGAATTCACATAAAATTGTCAGCTTCCAGTTACTGTAACTTTCTCCAAACATGTCCTCAAAGTTTGCACTATGAACCACATCATCATTAATGAGTCTTCAACATCCCTTTAACTACACAAAATTAGATTCCATCCCAGCTAAGAGATATCCTCCGATTTTTGAACATCGCTACACAAAAACACTGTCTAAACACTGATTTCACCAAAATGCTCATAACTCTTACAAATGAATGAATTTATTTTTGCACTGTTAACCATAGGTTAATAACACACCAAAGAACATACCATCAACTGCACAAAAGCCAATCTACAATACAAAATGTGTGCAAAACAAAATTGTACCTACTTTCCTGCTAATATCCAGAATATCACTGTGTTGACATCAATGACAATCCAAGTCATGAATGCAACAACAACTACTACAGAATGACTACCAAAAAACTTTGCATTCATTCCTAAAAATCTCCCCCATTGGCATTGATGGAAACATAGATGAAAAACATCCAATGTTCCAAAAATCCAATACTGCAACATCACTGCAAAATATCAAATCAAATCTTGCTTCATTTTCCTATTCAGCTCTCTCATACAATCCACAATGTTTTTCATGTATATCTCTCCCCCATTGACATCAATGATAGAAATTATATCACTAAGTCAACAACAACTTGATGTCAAAAGACACTTTTCAAAAAAATACAATAACAAGAGTCCTCATGACTCAGCTCATAAACTCCCCCATAGAGGAAGTTCCAACATCCAATCCAGAAGAAAGATAGGGCTCATATACCACTAGATGGATGCAACCATCTGCATCAATTCTCAAAAAAAGGTTGGGGCATAACCCCAAGCATACCTCTTAGATACACAAATGTATCCTTAGGTAAAGGTTTTGTAAATATATCTGCTATCTACTCCTTTGTAATTATGTACTCCAATCTTACTTCTTTTTCTGCAACTTTCTCTCTTACAACATGATACTTGATCTCAATATGTTTAGTCTTAGAATGTAAAATAGGATTTTTTGACATACTCACTATACTGGTGTTGTCACAATGTATAACAATAGGCTCATCAAACTTTATTCCAATATCTTTCAACATCTGCTTCATCCAAATAATCTGATTACAATTATTTGCTGCTGCAACATATTCTGCTTCTGCTGTGCTTTGTGAAGTATAATTATGCTTCTTGCTTAACCAAGAGACCAATTTGCCTCCAAGAAAAAAGGCTCCACCACTGGTGCTTTTCTTTTCATCAACATTGCCTCCCCAATCTGCATCAGTATAGGCACATAAGGTAAAATCATCAAAATTCTCATACCATAATCCATAATCCATTGTTCCTTTCAGATATCTTAGTATCCTCTTTACTGCTACATAATGTGATTCTCTAGGTTCTGCTTGAAATCTTTCTACAATCCCCACTGAATGTGCTATATCAAGTCTTGTATGTTTCAAGTACTGCAATCCTCCAATCATAGATCTGTACTTTTTCTGCTCAACTGCTGGTGTCTCATCTTTGCTAGATAACTTATGTCCAATTACCATAGGTGTTCCAATAGGTTTAGAATCTTCCATTCCAAATATTTTCAATAAGTTATTAAAATACTTAGTCTGAGTTACAAATATACCTTCCTTGCTTTGTGTTATCTGTAATCCCAAAAAATATTTCATTTCTCCAATCATGCTCATCTCAAATTCAGTCTTCATTTCATCTGCAAATTTGTCACTAGCTTCATCTTCTCCTCCAAAGATAATATCATCAACAAATATAACTATAACCAAAAAATCATTCTCAATTTCTTTTGTGTATAAGTTATGATCTTCTGTTCCTTTTATAAATCCCAATTTCAATAAATATTTATCCAATCTTGCATACCAGGTTCTAGGTGCTTGTTTTAATCCATATAAAGCTTTCTTTAACTTACATACCATATCTCCTTCTTGTGTCAAAGGAAAACCTTCAGGCTGCTCAATGTAGACTTCTTCCAATTCACCATTCAAAAATGCTGACTTCACATCCATCTGATACACTCTGAATTTCTTCTAAGTTGCATATGCTAGAAACATTCACACTGCTTCAAGTCTGGCCATAGGTGCAAAAGTTTCTTCATAGTCAATTCCTTCTTGTTGTGAATATCCTTTACATACCAATCTTGCTTTGTTTCTTATCACTTCTCCTTGTTCATTCATCTTATTTCTGAATACACACTTTGTTCCAATCACATTCTTGTCTTCAGGTCTAGGGACCAATTCCCATGTCTTGTTTTTTTCAATCTGCTCTAGTTCTTCTTTCATAGCATTGATCCAATGTTCACCTTCACAAGCTTCATTAGTAGTCTTAGGTTCAATTTGAGAAATCAAACATAAATGTACCTTATTCCGAGTCAAAACTCCTCTATCTAAACTTCCAATAACTTGCTCAATAGGGTGATGTCTTGAAGTATACCTGTTAGGTGTCATAGTTACTGATCTTGTTCCAACTGTAGATTCTTCTCTTCTTTCTTCTCTTTTTTCTTCTCTATTTTCTTCTTTGTTCTCTTCTCTATCTTCTTCAGTATGACTTTCATTTAGTAAATCACTGTTAGTTTCAAAAAATAATTTTGCATTTTCAATGTTAGGCTGAGGTTGTGCTTCTCCATCAGATTCATAATCAAGCATTCTTTCCTGAATTTTAAACTTTTCATCAACTTTTACATTTGCACTTTCAACAATAGTCTTAGTTCTTTTGTTATAACATCTATTTGCTTTGCTTTTTAAAGAATATCCAAGAAATATTCCTTCATCACTTCTAGGATCAAACTTTCCTATATCATCATCTCTCTTAATATAAAATTTACTTCCAAAAATTCTAAAATACTTAACTGAGGGTGTATGTCCAAACCATAATTCATAAGGTGTCTTGTTTGTATCTACTCTGATTTGTACTCTGTTCATAGTGTATACTGTTGTGTTCACTGCTTCTCTCCAAAAAGTTTTAGCCAAATTATTTTCAAACAACATAGCTCTTGCTACTTTAGTTATTGATCTGTTTCTTCTTTCTGCAATACCATTTTGTTCTGGTGTTCTACGGGCTGAAAGTTGTCTCTTAATACCATTGATTTCACAAAAAGTGTTAAACTCTGTAGATGTAAATTCACCACCTCTATCAGATCTTAGACACTTAATCTTCATTCCAGATTCATTCTCAATTTTGCTTTTCATGATCTTAAATTTATCAAATGCTTCAGATTTTTCGTTCAAAAATGCAATCCACATCATTCTTGTAAAATCATCAACAATAATCATAAAATACCTTTCACCATAGAATCCTCTAGTCCTAGTAGGACCACTCAAGTCTGTATGAACAATCTCCAACTTCTCTGCCGATGTGAACTTCTTATTGGGAAATGAAATCCTTTTCTTCTTTGCCATCATACATTCTTTGCAAATCATGTTAGTAGGTTTCATAATTCTAGGTAAATCTCTTACCACAAGTGTAGTGCTCACCTTGACAATATTATCAAAGTTTATATGACAAAACCTTTTATGTCATAACCAACTATCATCAATCCTAGTTATCAAACATGTCATCTCAGTAGGATTCAACTAAAATACATTACCTCTAGTTCTGGATCCTTTTCCAATCAGATTTCCATCTTTATCTTTTATCACACAAGTTTTCTCAGAAAACCAAACTTGATAACCCTTATCAGCCAATTGTCCAACACTTAGTAGATTATGTCTTAGTCCATCAACAAAGTAAACATCATCAGTGTTACTCTTTCCATCAAGAGTAATAGATCTTATACCCTTAATCAAACAAGGTGCATTGTTACCAACCCTAACAATTCCTCCATCATAATTATCTAACTTAACAAACTTTCTTTTATCTCCAGTCATATGATGTGAACAACCACTATCTATAATCCAATCAGATTTCTTTTCAACTTGTGAAACTAATGTTTTTTCTTCCCTTTTATCAAATTCAAAACTTTCATCTTTAATTGCTACAAATCCTATTTCCTCAAAGTTATCATTATCACTGTCACTTAAATGTTTTTCAATTCCTGCTTCAAAATCTTCATCATTTGCATAATAACATTCTTTAGATCTCCTAGGTTTAAAGTTGCTTCTATACTTCTTAACTCTTTTAGGACATTTAGATGCAAAATGACCATATTCTTGACAAGTCCAACATTTAAAGATTTTCTTACCATCTGGTTCTCTTTTTACAAGTAATGCAATACCTTCTTTAATCTTCTTATCTTCCTCAGATCTACTACTGCTGGCATAATCTCCATTCACACTAGTACTTCTTGTAGGTCTAATGCTAAGAGCACTGAATGTTGTTTCCATTCTGGGTAGCTCTCCTGATAATCTCAAGTTCATCTTTATTGTTTCTAATCTTCCAAGAAGAGTCTCTCTTGAAAATTTTGATGTACAAGGTATCACTTGTTCAATCATCTGCGTTGTTTTCTTGAATACTGGTGTCAAAGTTCTCATAATTTTCCATATCACTTCATTCTCTGTCTTATCTCCTCCACAAGACTTTATTCCTATCACAATCTCAGACATCCTACCAATATAGCTTCTAATAGATTCATCTTCCATCATTCTAATATCTTCAAATGCACAAATCCAATTATGTAATCTAGCCTTCTTTGCATGTTCATCACCTTCAAAAGTAGAATGTAAAGCTTTCCAAATTGCATGAGATGTTTTCAAACATCTTACCTGACTATATTCATTCTTTGGTAGTGCTAACAAAAGTGCTTCTCTTGCAAGTATGTTACACATGAATAGATCTAGTTCATCTTTAGTTCCTGCCTCTAGATTGTCTTCCTCAATGATAGTCTTCTCATTCTTTGTAATCAACCAATAACTTGGTCCTAAACACAATAGATGTGTCTTCATCTTTTCTTTCCAGCTGTCAAAATTTACTCCATCAAACTTAGGGCTTTCTTTTCTGAAATTCACCATGGATCTCCTTAAGTTGTTAAACTTTTCTTTCAAGGATCTGTTGCTCTGATACCAATTGTTAGAAAGTAAAGATCCACAAGATAACTGAGAGGGGTGGGGTGAATTAGTTATCAGATAATTTATCCATTCAATAGCTTTAAACAATATAATCAATGTACTGATCAACCATAGAAAGATAATCATACACAATTGCACAATAACACAAGATATGTTAACTAGGGAACCTCTTGAAAAGAGTAAACCCCGATGGGAATGATGCCCACAAAATGATGTACTAATATGAAAGTTCCTTGTTAGAGGATGGACCCTATTAGGAGTCTTATGAAATACATTCAGTACATATAAATCCCTGTTAGGAGATTTTGAATCCCTGTTAAAAGATTCTAACCTGGTTAAGAGTTTATGGAAGATAGAAGGACCCACTGCCCAAACAGCTTCAAGGCAAGATCTCTGAACCCACTATCCAAAAGATCTTAGAATTATTCAATAGAATAATATGAAATATATTACCTCCTTCACACTATGCCAAAACTGCACTCTCTGCTACACAAGATCACAATTCCAGATCTTTGTACTCACAAGTCTTCCTTCATCACTGAATTAGATCTTTTCTTCACTTCATGCATATATTCACATCTCAATCTTCATAGTACACATTACAATAAGGAAAACATTCCTTCTTATATACCAAACTCAAATAATTACAAATGAGTCAGTCCTCAAATACAAAATAATAAATTCTACATGCTACACACAGAATTCACATAAAACTGTCAGCTTCCAGTTACTGTAACTTTCTCCAAACATGTCCTCAAAGTTTGCACTATGAACCACATCATCATTAATGAGTCTTCAACATCCCTTTAACTGCGCAAAATCAGATTTCATCCCAGCTAAGAGATATCCTCTGATTTCTGAACATCGCTACACAGAAACACTGTCTAAACACTGCTTTCACCAAAATGCTCATAACTCTTACAAATGAATCAATTTCTTTTTGTGCTATTAACCATAGGTTAATAACACACCAAAGAACATACCATCAACTGTGCAAAATCCAATCTATAATACAACATGTGCGCAAAACAAAACTGTACCTACTTTCCTGCTAATATCCAGAATATCACTGTGTTGACATCAATGACAATCCAAGTCATGAATGCAACAACAACTACTATAGAATGACTACCAAAACACTTTGCATTCATTCCTAACAGAAGAAGCCTTGAAGAGTGCAAATGTATAGATGTGAAGAATGCAGCTAGAAATCAATGATGTCAAAACCAATTATAAAGAACTGGAGAAGTACAATATCATCATTAAAGAAGATCTTGTGGAGGCAATCATATTGAAAAACTTCATGCGAGAAATAACAAGATTCATGAACATATATAGAGATAAAAACCTAAAGGTGACAAGACAGGAGTTGGCTTCAATGAAGTTGAATGTTCCAAATCTTGGGAAAATAAATTTGAAGGTAGGACATATGAGACACCCAATCAACAAGAAGAACCTAATAAAAAGGAGGTAGCTAGGGAGAAGATCAAACCTTTCAAAGGGAGATGCTTTGGATGCAACAAATTTTGTCACATGAAGAAGGATTGTAAAGGTAAGAGTGTTTCCAAACCTTTTTCTAGTTATTGATTTAACTATTGGGCATATGGTCATAGAATAAATGAGTGTAGAAAACCAAATAAAATATGGAAGAGTCAAGATTATATTGGACATCTTAGTGCATCCAATAAGATCATTTATCACAAATGCAACAATTTTGGGCACATTGCTAGGAACTATAAGTTGCAGACTAATCAAAGTAGGTCACATCCTGTGAGATCACTTGTTACCTATTTCAAGTGCAACAATGAGGGACATGTAGCCAAGTACTACAGATATAATGGACCATTTAGAAATAGAAGATCACCTACAAAAATAAAGCAAAATATTGGTGACACTAGAAAAAGCTTTATAGAGTATGTGAATGAGTTTAATCACCACTTTGTAAAAGAAGGAAGCAAGGTTAGTGAAAAATTATGGAAGGAGAAAATCAGACTAAAACCAAGGATCAAGGTGAAGCAGTAGATGTTACTGGATCTTCACTTGATGCTAATGATTTTATTTTTGCCTAAATGGCCAAGCATGTCCTTAGGGGGAGCATTGAAAGAGTTCATCAGTAAATTATCTAGCCCCTGGTATGCAAAATGAGAGTCTGCGAGGTTGAGCACAGTTTCATAAGTATGAATTAATGCTTTGTTTAAGGTCACAAGGCCTGGAATGTATTCTAGATTGTTTGACAGTAGTTGTATGGGTGATTGGATTTTTAAAAAAAATGGATATACATTTTAAAGGCTATTAGAAATGCTTTGTGAAGCCATTTGAGGGCATACTTAGTCATTCTAATTACCATTCAAGAATTGTCGAGCAACATTTTGAGTATTCTGATACATATTGATTGAGCTTTGAGATTGTGTGTTGTATAAAACCTACTTTTTCTATCAAGGTATTTAATTTGTTTTGCAAACTTACCTTTCAACATTTACAATTTGAAGTCATGGATACACCTCAAGTCTTTGATGTTAAAGAAATAAATAGATATAAGTTCAAGAAACATTTGTTCAAGTCAATGAAAGACAATCTAGAGGGTGCATTTTTGGAAACCCCTCATGGATTTCTTTATGTTGAAGACATTAGGAAATATACACACTACAAGTATGAGTCAATTGGTGATATAGAGATACATAGAGAATTGATAAGAATGTTTGGTGAG
This sequence comes from Chamaecyparis obtusa, assembly GCA_027943335.1. Lineage (NCBI taxonomy): Eukaryota > Viridiplantae > Streptophyta > Pinopsida > Cupressales > Cupressaceae > Chamaecyparis > Chamaecyparis obtusa. The sequence goes on along the minus strand of BSBK01000972.1, from coordinate 770,394 downwards.
GATGGAAAACTAAATCCCTCATTCATGAAATTAGAAAACCTAAATATTCTGTAATATGTATATTTCTATGAGTTTAATGAGACAAAATGGATCAAGATTGTACTCAATGGGATTCATGATTAGTTCTTTTGGATTTTTGATCAACTAGTGAAGATCACAAGAGACATAATTCACCTGGTCATTGCTTTGGAGAATGCGGGAAAGATTCATGTGGCTATGAAGAATATGAAAAAGGAAGTTGAGACCCTGACATGTTCAAAATGGGACAAGAGAGTCATGACCATTAATGACATCAAGTAGAAGGATGTTAGGGTGGTTGCAATGATTTTAGGATATAAAATGCACTACAACAACAGAATAAACTCCAATTCAACAGGAATAGTACAGATGGCTTACAAGATGGTTGTTGAAAATGAGCACTATGATGTATGTGAGGTCCTCAAATTATAGCTATTAGAAAATCTAAGAATAAAACATGACAAGTCAAATACTTTCAAATTTGGCTCATTAATCCTGCACCTATTTTTCCATATCTTACATATATTTCTTGGCATGCATCCTCCTGCATGGAACCAAGATGAACCAATTGTAGCACAGATTAGTAAATACTATAGAATGCAAGAGAAGAGTCACATTTAAAGTGAAATATTTTGGCTATTCAAAGGTTTTTAGAGAGAAATGAAGAAAAGATAAATAATCGCTAAGGGGATTGTAGAAAAATATCAAGACAGAATCTATTTTTATGGTAGAAACTAATTACACTTGCTTGGAATTTATTGAGCCTAGAGTATAGTGGTGTACTCCCATGGGATATGAGGTAGGTGCACAAATCTTGATACCTCACATAGAACATATCCTCACATCTAAAAAGGATCCTAATGAAGAGCGATGGGGGACATATGAAGAAAAATCTCTAAAGTTTAGAGAGGAATTGAGTAAGGGAGAAATGAAGAGAAAAGTAGAGAAGTTTTTTGACAAAGTTGCAAAAGAAGAAGGGGTACCTAAAGATCTAATTGATAAATTAAGGAAAAAGGTCACAGAGATATCCTCTAGGTAGGAGAGCTTAGAACCTGCACCCCTACAAAATAAAAAATATTTAGACATATCATATTCACCTCTAGCAGTAATTAGGATGCAAGATCAAGCTCCTACCCATCCTAGGAGAATATCGAAGAGGTCAACTATAGTAAAAATTGAGGAGGGAAAAGCTCTTTAAAGGACAACAAGGTCCTCTAGACATAAGGTGATGAGTTCTGGACCCAGTTCTAAAAGAAATACCTTGGTTACTGTTGCCTAAAAATTCTCTGTCATTCTTTTTTGGCAGTCAAGACAAGCAGTAAGCGGTCATCAGTTAGCATCACACAGTTGGTCGCATCATTGCATGGGCCTTCCTGGCCACATGCGATCATGTGACAAACCGTAAGCAATTAGGAAAACAAACCGTCAGTGGTTTCGGTGGCAGTGGTTCATGGTTTGCAGTCATCGGTTAACATCATGCGACAGGCAGTTTGTGGGGTCCCGTTTGGATGATCAATGACTGTCGTGATTTCACAAAGGATCTGTCAGAGCCTTGTGAAATCATGACAACTGTTGATCTTTCCTTCTCTGCAACGCTTCAAAGCTTTGGTGGGTCCAGTGTCATCTATTCTGATATGGAAGTTTCTCATTGGCTAGAGGTAATGACTTGTTCCAATCTGTCAGAGCAGGCCCAGCAGACTTCCCAGCAAGAGATCTAACGGTTGTCACATGATCACAAGGAATATTCCTTGCCTTTACGATCATGCACCTGTCGTTGATTTTATTTCATTGTCACACCTTTGTCGAGTGGGTCCTCATTCACTGACATGCTCATTTATCATTGGTCCACATGCTAAGTTGGATTATCTTTTAGTGGGACCAGATTTCTTAGACGTGTTAGTGGGGTACCAAAGGAAAGAGATCTATGGTGGTCGCATGTTCACAAGGAATATTCTTTGCCTTTGCGATCATGCAACCACCGTTGGATCAGAATCTAAGTTGCAGTGGGACCATGTCAAGCTCGCCGAGGTGTATGCTTACAGAGCAGTCAAGAATGAATAAGAGAATGATAGGTGGCAAGGTGGACCTAGTTTTGTGGCTTTAGTCATGTAATCGCCAGGAAGAGCTGGGGTTAGTTAAAAATTTAAGCGATGTAGCAACAAAAGGAAAATTGAAACCTGGGGTAAATACCGAGTTAGTTTTGCAGTCAAGTGCCGAGCCTGGGTAAAGAGGAAGGATCTGACGGTCATGCTTTAAAGTAAGATCAATTTTTGAATACTGACCGTCGATGGGAAATTTATGTGCCATCTCTGACTATTATATCAATTTTTAAATTCAAATATCTCACAGTATCAAATTTTTGCAGTTATGGCGAGCCCGAGTTGCAAGAAGGTAGATGGATCATGGCGGCCAAATTTTTGTAGGAATAAACACGAAGTGAACATGAAAACAAAATATATCTGATCTATTGGGATATTTTCATGTACATTTATGGCCAGTTTGGATTGACTTAGGGTTGGATATTTTATTGTAAACCTCTGTAGCCCTAATTGAGATATTTTTTATTCCTGCCTGCGTGCAGGGTTGTATATATTATTTTTTTGGAGCTTTTGAGCTCAGAATTCACATTTTGTAAAAAGAGAAAGTCTTTTCTTGGAGAACTATCTGTAGCATTTTTGCTCTCTAGTTTTTCACATCTTGTACATTCTCATTGATAATACAAATGTTGCAAGGTATTCTGTGACATGTTTATGTCCCTATACTTTTCTTTTGTCTGGATTATCTCTTATTGGATTGAGGTTTATGAATGCTTTCAGTGATACTTAGCTTTTCCTGATCCCCTTTACTTTCAGCTTATTTGTGCACTACTGTTGTTTGATTTGATCTGAGTGAGGTTGTGGGTATCCTTCAGCCCCTGTCATTCTGTCTCATTCCTGTGTCCTTTTGCTAAAGAGAATGTCTACTTGTAGGTCATAATTTGTGTCTAATTTTTAGGTCCTCTAATGAAATACTCATGCAAGCCTATTTAGTAAGTTGTGATCTCCTAGACCTAAGTCTATCACTGGTTTCATTCCTCTACACTGAGATCCAAACCTTAGTTTTGGTGCATCACCTGGTAGGATAGATTTGCTTTCAGTCATTTCCCTTTTATGCACTCCTTCTATCCCTTTCCCTCAAAAGTTTACATTTCATGTTAAGAGCAAATCAGGGTGATTATCCAAGAGGAACCAGCCTAGAACCTAGAGGTCTCATCTCGGTTAGCAAAAGGTCCCACAACCTTGAGATGATTCCCATGTTATACTGGATTATCAAGACTACGAGAGCTTGAGATCAGAGGCACAAATTTAGTGTATAACATTTTCTAGCACGCCCGGTGGGACCATAAAGAAGTTCATATATTGAAGATTGTGTCATCTCTGATATGCAGATTACATAATATAGACCTTTAGAGGTTGTTCTATCAAGTATATCTGGCGACTCCACTGGTTTCAAATAATCAGGCGAACCTTGTTTAAGGTTTATGAGAAAGATCGAGACTAGAAGCTCAAAGCCTGCTAAATTTTTAGAGTTGCCCTTGAAAAGAAGCTACAAAGGTAGGTCAACTCAGAGAAGATATCCTACAAGAAGAGTCCAATCTACACCTCCTGATACTTCAAAGAGGAGACCTCTCCTCTTTCATTTCAAAAGAAGAGGCAGATCTCTAACCAGAGATCTGGAAGAAGAAGAAGATCCAAATCTAGCAAATACAACTCATATAGTTGTTAACCTTTAGGCTACACCTCCTACAATGGCTAGAAATTTCACCTTTGCACCTTTCAATTAGGGGAGCCCATTAAATTTTGCAATGCATCATGATGTGCCCTTGGTGGCATTAAAGAGTATACCTAATTTCATAGGGGAGGGATAGACAACAACCTTTGAGCACATAAGAGATGTGACCACCATTTGCAGCATACACAACATTACTCAAGAGGATGTGGCCACCAAATTATTAGCAGCATCTCTGAAAGGTAAGGCTCTAGAGTGGTTTAGAACTTTAACTGTTGGTTCTATTACTTCATGGGATGAATTAGGGGATGCATTAAGCAAGCATTTTGAGGATAAATTAGATAATTTGTCTCTAGTTGAGCAATTAACAACTGTAAAGAGAGACCCTCAAGAGAAAATGATAGATTATAATACTAGATTCCTTAAAACATGGAATAGAATCCCAGTCTCTATAAGGCCATCAGCTAACCATGCCTTCTTGTATTACTTGCAAAGTCTAAATAACCAAATTTCTATCATGATCTAGTCTATGGGTGGTACCACTTTACCCCAAGCTTTTGACACCACTGTCAAGGCTAAAAATTATTTGATCCAAGCAGGCATGATACAAAGAAGACCTCCCATGCCTATCTTTCGTAGTCTTCAGTCCATTGCACCTGCACAAGTACCCCCATTTATCCCTATTCCCATAATTTCAGCACCTCAAGCTAGTACCAATGGTCAGGAGCATGCTGCAACAAATTTCTCCCAAGAGTTGCAAGAGGTGAGGAGTAGTCAGCAAACTAGTATACAAGAAATGACAAACTTTCTGCTGACTCTAACCAAAGAGGTCACAAACTTGAAGAAACAAAACCAAGGCATCAGGCCACCCTTCCAATCACAAGGGCAAGGTCCTAATCAGTAATACCAAAATCAAGGACAGCCTTATCAACAAAATAGGCCACCATACCAAGGAGGCTATCAAGGGCAAAGACAAAACTTTAGTCAAAGACCATTCCAACCATATAACCCTACACCTCTTAATTCCGTAAATCCAGTCAGGGATATGGTTCCTAGTCAAAACAATATGGCCATGGATAATGAATGGTGTTTCCATTGCAATCAGCCCCACAATCAGGCTACGTGTTCTAATGGATGGATGAACCAAGCACTAATGGTTCAAAATGCTTCACAAGCTCAAACAGAAGCTCCTTCTAGTGGGACAGCTCCTCAACAAGAAACACAAGAGAAAGAGACTGCTCTTTTCAATTGGGAGCAACCAGATTTCAATGGAGTCAATGATGAAGCTACTTTTGCTACCTACACAAGAGCAAAGAGAAGAGCCCAAGACATGGAGAGAGAAAATTCTGGTACTAAGGCCACTACATCTATAGAGCCACTATAGCAAGTTGCCCCTATCACACCCAAGGAGATCCCTGTTGGCACAAGAAAAGAAGGTCAGGTTCCAAAAGAGACAAAACCCATCATAGCAAAAGCACAACAAAAGGTACACACTGTGGCACCTTACAATATTGTAGACAACATGAAGAAGGTGAATGTTACCATGTCTATGTGGGACTCTTTGTCTATTCCAGGATAACCTAAAATTTTGGAGAAGGCCATGAGAGAGGCAACAAATCCTCAACCTGCAAAAGAAACTGCAAAACCAGTGTTGGTCAACACTGATCAAGAAAAGGAGACCCCATCTAGCAACTCCAAGGCCAATACCATGCAAGGTAGGAATTTAAAGCCACCTCCCTTTTTCATATCTTTAATTATTAGGAAATCTTTAGTGTAGAATTGTATGGTAGATAGTGGAGCTACTAGCACTGTAATGCCCAAGAAAGTGGCTGATCAATTAGGACTTAAATATGAACCCTTCCAAAAGAAGGTTACACAACTTGATGGATCTTCAGTCAATACTATAGGTGTGGCCAAGGATACCAATCTAATTCTCCATGCTAGTCCTAATTTTTCCATTCTCCTTGACATATATATCATAGATCTCCCTGCATTGTTTGCCATATGTCTCTTAAGGGAGTTCACAGCCAAGATAGGAGGTTATCTTTCTTCTGACTGGTCTCACATGCTCTTTCATACAAGGTATGGTACCAAAGTCACCATTAAATTAGAATCCTTAGCAATACATCATATAGAGCCATATGTGTCCAACTCCATCAATACTAATTGTCCTATATTTGATGACAATGATTTCCCAACCACTAGTGAAGCAAGCACCAAAATTGGGAATATCCCTGATATTCTCCTAGATGAAAGAACCTTAGAGATCCAAGAGAGTCTTGTTTGGGATTTTGGTTTGGGGAGTTATCTGATTCAAGAAAGTGGAGCCATAGAACCAAGCCTTCTCAAAGAATACACTGATTTGGATGATCGGGATAGTCAGGTCTGGGAACTTTTTTTTGATGGAGCTAGAAGTAGACATGGTTCTGGTGGAGGTGTTATGCTAGTGTCCCCAAAAGGAGAAAGGTATTATACTACCTTTAGATTCAGTTTTTCTTGCACCAGCAACACTGTAGAGTATGAAAGTTTGGTCAATGGACTAGAATGGGCTAGGAAAAGAGGGCTTAAAGTGTTAAAAGTATATGGTGATAGTGAACTTGTTGTCAGCCAAGTAAGAGGGATGAGTGAAACCAAAAATGATGTCATGAAAGCATACAAACATAGAGTTTGGGATGCAATTGAAGATTTCCATGCTTTCAATATCGTTGCTATCCCTAGAAAATTAAATCAAAATGCTGATAGGTTAGCTGCTATTGGATCTTAGTTTGACATCCCCAATAGCATTTCAAAAGAGGTAGATTAGTAGCACATCAAGATTATTGTTAGACCTTCAATTCCAGATAATAATATTAGTTGGCAAGTGTTTGACAATGATGAACAAATTTTGCAGTTCTTGTTTGAAGAAGATGTCTTTTCAAGGCACAATCAAAAGAGATTATCATAGAACTATGGTGATCAAGTGATACAACTTAGATCTAATAAGATGCCTAAGGTTCTTGTCACCTTAGAGACTATCTTCAACAAGGATGATGAAATTAAGAAAAATAAAGCTGGCCTGGTAGTCCAACAGGAACATTGTGTTGAATTAGAGTTGGAACCAGGTAAGAGCCTACAATTTGGAAAAGTAAACACTAATTTAGAAAAGAAAGCTTACACTAGATTATTCAGAGAATTCAGTGATGTTTTTGCATGGGGATATGAAGACCTCAAGAGTTTTGATCCCACCCTTGCTCAACACACCATTGAATTGGAGGCTAATGTTAAACCAGTGAGGCAAAAGCAAAGGCCTGTTAATCGCAAGCTTGAACCATTTATGCATAAGTACTCAAACTAATAGAAAGTGGCATCATCTACCCCATCAAACATACTAGTTGGGTTTCCAACCTTGTTCCTGTCAGGAAGAAGAATGGGGAGCTGAGGTTATGTGTTGATTTTAGGGATTTGAACAGAGCCTCATTAAAAGACTACCATCCACTACCCTCTATGGAACAAATTCTGCAATGTGTCTCTGGATCTAAGAGATTCTCATTGTTGGATGGCTATTCAGGATACAATCAAATCTTAGTGAAAGAAGAGGATTAATATAAGACTGCATTTACAACCAAGTGGGGAACCATGGCATATCAGAAGATGCCCTTTGGTTTGTCAAATGCAGGTGCTACATTTCAAAAGGCAATGGATATGGCCTTTGAGGGCCTCATGTACAAGTTTGTGCTAGTCTACCTAGATGACATAACTATCTACTCAAAGCATGCAGTAGGCCACATCAGGCATTTGAGGCAAATTTTTGAAAGATGCAGAGAATTTGGGATATCCCTTAATCCCAAGAAATGTGTGTTTGCAGTTCATGAAGGAAAACTATTGGGATATGTAGTATCCAAAGAAGGAATTATAGTGGATCCTGAGAGAATTGTAGCCATCTTAGAACTACCATTACCACATCACAAGAAAGGTCTCCAATCTTTCATAGGAAAGATTAACTTTGTTAGGAGATTCTTGCCTAACATTGTAGAGTTACTCAAGCCTTTGACAGCCATGTTGAGGAAGGGTTCAACCTTCAGTTGGACCAAAGAAGGAAAAGTTAACTTCCAAGCTATTAAAGAAGCCTTAACAGAAGCTCCTACTCTCCTAAACCCAAATTTCAGTAAGGATTTTATCCTTTATGCTTATGGGGGTCATGATGCCATATCTGCAATGTTGACTCAAGAAAATGTTGAAGGATTGGAGCAGCCTATTGCTTTCTTTAGCAAAGGTTTAGAAGAGTATGAACAAAGATACTCTTTTGTAGGAAAGCATGTTCTTGCTGTGGTAAAGAGCCTCAAAAAATTCAAAAATTTGTTGACCCATAGAAAGGCACATTTGATGGTTACTCAACCAAGTGTCAAGGAATTTTTTCTTTCTAAGGACCTAAATGAAAAAAGAGCTGGTTGGATCACTAAGGTGATGGAATATGACATAGATATTTAGATTACCAAGCTAGTTAGAGGAAGAGGTCTTTATGAGCATCTGGCAAAAGATGGAAGTTCAAAGGAATTTGAATACATAGATGCATCTCTAGTGGTGCATTCTACAGGAGAGCAAGCCAAGGCAGCTAGCTAGTTGCCTAATATGATCAATTATTTGAAGATAGGACAATGTCCTGTAGGCCTAGATTAAGCAAAAAGGAGGTATTACAAGCTACAATATGTTCCTTTTGTGCTGATAGATGAAATTCTTTTCAAAAAGGATCACAATGGTGTCCTTCTAAGATGCATAGATTCATAAAGGGTTGCAGATGTCTTATTTGAGTTTCATGATGGAGCTTTTGGTGGCCATTTCTCTCCTAGGACTATAGCTTTAAAGATCATGAGGACTGGATACTATTGGCCATCTATCTTCAAAGATAGTCATGATTATGTTAGAAGATGCATCAAATGTGCTATTTTTGTAGGGAAAGAAAGATTTGCATCTTTGCCCCTACAACCAGTCAAAACAGAGCAGCCCTTCATGAAGTGGGGTATAGATTTCATTAGCATGATTAACCCTCCATCTAGTGTAGGACACAAGTGGATAATCACTGCAACCGATTATTTCACTAGGTGGACAGAAGCAATTGCTTTAAAAGAGGCTAATGAGAGTGTTGTTTTAAGTTTTTATGATGACATCATTCATAGATTTGGCATTCCAAATTCTATAGTTTCAGACAATGCATTAGCATTTACAGGCCTCAAAGTCTTAGGGTGGGCAGTCAAGAAGGGCATTTATCTGAATACAAGTTCCAATTACTATCCTCAGGGGAATGGTTTGGTAGAATCAACAAATAAGAATCTAATTAGAATAATCAAAAAGACCCTGCAAGACAGTCAAAGGGACTGGCATACCAAATTGAGATCTGCCTTATGGCTGGATAGAATTACTCCAAAGAAAGTCATTGGTAATTCCCCATACATGTTGGTGTATGGTAGAGAGGCCAAGTTATCTATTTCAACTGAATTACCAGCCTTGGACTTGGCCACTTAGTATGCCTTGTTTGAAGAGAGTGATCCTATGCGAATCAAATATGCCCAGTTGATGGAGCTAGAAGAGATCAGAGATAAATCAATGCAAGATATGGCATTCCATCAGAGTCAAACAAAGAGAAGCTTTGATAAAAGAGCCAAGGTCAGAGACTTCAAGGTTGGAGATGTAGTTCTCAAATGGGATGAGTTCAGGTCAAAACTTGGCAAGCACACAATGTTTGATTCCTTTTGGGGTGGACCATTTGTTATAACAGAGTGCAGAGGATCTAACACTTTTTAGCTTTCACCCCTTGAAGGAGCTGCCCTACCAATCTTAGTAAATGGTTTCCACTTGAAGCCTTGCTTTGAGGCTAATCCCTCTCTGTAGGACCTTCTTGGAAATCTTTGTAAATATTTTTCCTGCTTTCTTCCAACGTTCTAATTTAGTTTTTCCCTTTTTTTCAAGCAGTGCTCTGGCACAGTTGTCCTTCTGGTCTAGTTTCATCCCTCTATCAAATTTTTGTGTTTAGTAATGACTCCATGCCCAATGGATTTTTGTCAAGGCAACTGGTCTAATTCTCTAGCAAGCTGACATCCCACAGAGGTCACCAAAATGTTGCCTAAAAATTCCCTATCATTCTTTTTTAGCCGTCAAGACAAGTGGTAAGCGGTCATTAGTTAGCATCACGTAGTTGGTTGCATGATCACATGGGCCTTCCTAGCCACATGCGATCATGCAAAAAATGGTAAGAAATTAGGCAAACAAACCATCAGCGGTTTCGATGGTGGTGGTTCACGGTTTGCAGTCATCGGTTAACATCATGCGACAGGCAGTTGGTGGGGTCCCGTTTGGATGATCAACGACTGCTGTGATTTTGCAAAGGATCTGTCAGAGCCTTGTGAAATCACAAAAACCATTGATCTTTCCTTCTTTGCAACACTTCAACGCTCTGGTGGGTCCAGTGCCATGTATTCTTATATGGAAGTTTCTCATTGGCCAGAGGTAATGACTTGTTCCAATCTGTCAGAGCGGGCCCAGCAGACTTCCCAGCAAGAGATCTAATGGTTGTCACATGATTGCAAGGAATATTCCTTGCCTTTGCAATCATGCACCCACCATTGATTTTATTCTGCTGTCACACCTTTGTCGGGTGGGTCCTCATTCACTGACATGCTTGTTTCTCATTGGTCCACATGCTAAGTTGGATTATCTTTTAGTGGGACCAGGTTTCTTAGACGTGTTAGTGGGGTACCAAAGGAAAGAGATCTATGGTGGTCACATGTTTTCAAGGAATATTCCTTGCCTTTGCGATCATGCGACCACTATTGGATTGGAATCTAAGTTGCAGTGGGACCATGCCAAGCTCACTGAGGTGTATGCTTACAGAGCAGTCAAGAATGAATAAGAGAATGACAGGTGGCAAGGTGGACCCAGTTTTGTGGCTTTATTCATGTAATCACCAGGAAGAGCCGGGGTTAGTTAAAAAGTTAAGCAATGCAGCGACAAAAGGAAAATTGAAACCTGGGGTAAATATCGAGTTAGTTTTGCAGTCAAGTGCTGAGCCCGAGTAAAGAGGAAGGATCTGACGGTCATGCTTTAAAGTAAGATCAATTTTTGAATACTGACCGTCGATGGGAAATTTATGTGCCACCTCTAACTGTTATATCAATTTTTAAATTCAAATATCTCACAGTATCAGATTTTTGCAGTTATGGCAAGCTCAAGTTGTAGGAAGGTAGATGGATCATGGTGGCCAGATTTTTGCAGGAATAAACATGAAGTGAACATGCAAACAAAATATATCTGATCTATTGGGATATTTTTATGTACATTTATGGCTAGTTTGGATTGACTTAGGGTTGGATATTTTATTATAAACCTCTGTAGCCCTAATTGAGATATTTTTTATTCCTGCCTACGTGCAGGGTTGTATATATTGTTTTTTTGGAGCTTTTGAGCTCAAAATTCACATTTTGTAAAAAGAGAAAGTCTTTTCTTGGAGAACTATCTGTAGCATTTTTGCTCTCTGGTTTTTCACATCTTGTAAGTTCTCATTGATAATATAAATGCTGCAAGGTATTCCGTGACATGTTTATGTCCCTGTACTTTTCTTTTGTCTGGATTATCTCTTATTGGATTGAGGTTTTGAATGCTTTTAGTGATACTTAGCTTTTCCTAATCCCCTTTACTTTCAGCTTATTTGTGCACTATTGTTGTTTGATTTGATCTGAGTAAGGTTATGGGTATCCTTCAGCCCCTGTCATTCTATCTCATTCTTGTGTCCTTTTACTGAAGAGAATGTCTGCATGCAGGTCATAATTTGTGTCTAATTTTTAGGCCCTCTAATGAAATAATCATGCAATCCTATTCAGTAAGCTGTGATCTCCTAGACCTAAGTCTATCACTGGTTTCATTCCTCTACACTGAGATCCAAACCCTAGTTTCAGTGCATCACCTGGTAGGATAGATTTTCTTTCAGTCATTTCCTTTTATGCACTCCTTCTATCCCTTTCCCTCAAAAGTTTACATTTCATGTTAAGAGCAAATCAGGGTGATTATCCAAGAGGAACCAGCCTAGAACCTAGAGGTCTCATCTTAGTTAGCAAAAGGTCCCACAACCTTGAGATGATTCCCATGTTATCCTGGATTATCAAGACTACGAGAGCTTGAGATCAGAGGCACAAATTTAGTGTATAATAGTTACTCCACCCAAGGAAGAATCTCCTATGAAGAGGAAGAAGGAAGAGAAAGAAAAGAAGACCATTGGAAAAGAAAATCTAGTTGAGGGATAGTTATGGAAACCTGACTTGAAGATATTAGGAAAAATGATAATTTAGCAAGGGAAGTTGAATCAACTACCTAGGTACTATGAGAGGTATGATGATGTTGATAAAGTCAAAATTGAAGATATTATAATAAATCATATGCTAGCTTTCAAAAAGAATCTGATAGAATTAGAAGGTAGCATACCAAAGGATCTATTTGATAGATTAGAGGTTAGAAAGAAGAGAGACCTAGAAGATGATAGTAAGATCTGAGTAAAAGTAATAGAGGATATGCATCTAGTTATCTCTTATAAAGAGATTGAAAGAATCTTGAAAAAGGTGAAACCTTTATTGAGAAAAAATAATATGATTGATCAAAAAAATGGCAAGAAAATATGAAGTAGAAGAAGATAAACAAAAGGCCATAGACATTTTTCTACTTGGAGAAGGGCCATAAAAACCTAATCCCTCTAAGGGGACCAAACCAAAAGATGTAATGACTAGAGAATCATCTAAATCAGTTAGAGAAAAAGAAGAACAACCTAAGGATGATGAAGGTACTGATCAATTCTACAACACAATAAAGCAGCCAGATTTCTTTGTGGCAAGTATACCTATGTCTTTGGACACTTCACATGATGTTGATGACCCCTTTCAAGAAGATGTTGATACTGATCCTAAGGTAGACAATAATAATAGCACAGTAAGAGTGATAGATATTGGAATTATAACTGAAGAAGAAATAAAAGAAGTTATGGTCGAAGAAAAGAAGGATACATAAATAGAAGAGACAAAAGTACCCATCTTTATTCCTATTTCTACTCCTATTAAGGAAGAAACAATCTCTGCAACTCAATTGTTGGCAAGTGACAGTAAGCCTTCGATTAACAATGTCAATGAAATAGATGAGGATGAGCTAATGAAGCTATCTCTTATGGCCTTTTCTAATGCTAAGAAAATATATTAGCAAAAAATTGAGAAGAAAATTAGGGTAATGGATAGGGCAGTGGACAAAATCAATAAATTTTTACCCATACCTCTCACCTTCCAAGGTAATGATGTAGTAAACAACTTGGGAAGATTTCTTGATGACCTTTATATGCACTTCACTTCTTTGGAGAAGGCCACAGTTGTGAAGGTTGAAAAATAATTCATGGCAAAGAAGTAAATGATGAGATATGCAAGTCAATAAAGTGGGACTTAGGAATACTAGATACCACTATCTCTGAAATAAGGTCCTACATTGAGCATAGGAAGAAGATAAACAACTACTACATAAATCTTTCTATGTTTGTGTAAGATATAGTGGGAATAATTCATGATGATGAGAAGACTTTGGACAACTTGGCAAAGATTTGTGGGTCCTCCTCCCAATCAGTTACTGAGTTGGATAAGGAAGTGTCTAAATTATTGGATAAAATAAGTGTGCTACACACTAAGAAGTCAAGAGTGTTGGAAAGATTTGGTGAGTTGAGGAGTTTGATTGCTCCTAAACTATCAATTTTGGAGAAGCACCTTGAGGATATGGAGATAGCGAAGAAATCTTTTGATGGATCTATGCCTAAAGTACTAAAGGATGTTGAGATCTCATCTTTTTCATTAAACAATCTCATTCAAATTGGTCATACATTAAAGACAACATGGGAAGCAAATGTCACTACTACATTTGGGGCCAAATTTCGATAGAAGTTTCTGATGGGTAACTTTTTATTACGAATTTGGTGTTTTTTTTTTTGTAATAGGCCCTGATGATGTTGGTATTCCAATGGGTGTTTAATTGACCATCAGAATTCTGACAGATGCGGAGTATAGATAAAAATAAAAAAGTGAAATGGCCTCATCATTTTTATTTCGACTGGATAGAGGGAGTGGGAGAAAAGGATCGAAAGCTGAGCGTGGGAGAAGGTATGTGATTTCTTCATCTTTCAAGCCTCTAGCATCATATTTGAATGCATTTCATTTTATTTGATCATGAATGCTCTCTGAAATGACCACATTCTACTGGTGTTGTGCCATATCCAGTGTTTTATCTCTATTATTTGATGTTATTGGTGCTTCTGCTCAAGGATATCGATTCGTTGTATTCAAATGTTTGGATTCACGTTTGTTGATATTACTGGCATATATGTTTAATGATGCCATTGTAAATTGATGTCACTGAAATGACCGCATTCTACCGGTGTCGTGCCCTAGCTCGTGCTTTAACTCCATTATTTGATGTTATTGGTGCTTGTGCTCAAGGATATCCATTTTTTTGAAATGTTGACTGTGGTTATCAAATGGATAGCTCATGAGCTTCTAGCTAGGCACCATTTGTATTGATAGCTTAGGGCATCAAATGTATTGTATCATTGATAGTTGATACTTTGTTAAAAGGAAATAGGACAAAGAATGATTTTTATTTAGTTTCTCTATTTTGATCCCTAAGTGGCTTACAACCCTAGAGAAGTATATGCAGATTTATGGATGCAGTTGCAGGATACATAGTAGCTGATAATTCATAATAAATCCATGCATCCAATTTGAATAGAAATTAATACAAATAAATAGGGTCCTCCAATGGCCCAATCATCTGGACCTTGACTGTCCCCTCAACCAGTGACCCTTCAAAACTGGGTTATCCTGCAATCAGTGAGTGAACCTTCATTCTCCTGGTGAGCTTCTAGGTAGGCACCATTTGTATATTTGATAGCTTAGGACATCAAATGTATATTTTATCATTGATAGTTGAGACTTTGTTAAAAGAAAATAGGACAAAGAATGATTTTGATTTAGTCTCTGTATTTTGATCCCTAAGTGGCTTACAACCCTAGAGAAGTATATGGAGATTTACGGATGCAGTTGCAGGATACATAGCAGCTGATAATTGACAAGAAATCCATGCATCCAATTTGAATAGCAATTACTACAAATAAATAGGGTCCTCCAATGGTGCAATCATCTGGACCTTGACTGTCCCCTCAACTAGTGACCCTTCAAAACCGGGTTATCATGCAATCAGTGAGTGATCCTTCATTCTCCTAGTCTGCACTGCATCCAAACATATTGGAAATACACAATACAATGATAACAAGTCTTTCACAATCCCCCTTCCCTCAAGGAACACTATCAACCATCCCTTCCACATAGCATTTCACTATTTTATGAGTGGATTGTGCAAGAACAGTTAAGATTAAACAAGGAGCAAACTCCTCAACACATCTTGGAAACCATTGAATTCAATAATAAATGAAACCTAACACCAACACTATTCCTTCCATAGTTGTAGGATACATAGCAGTCGATAATTCACAAGAAATCCATGCATCAAATTTTTATAAGGATATCCTACTAATCAATAGGAATTTTCTTGAGATGACCAATGATTATGCATTTTTATGGCAGTGTGCTAGTTCAAAAGGATAAAATAAATCTGAAACAATTTTTTCTGATTTTCTCAAACTATAAATGTGGTTAAAGGGAAAATATTATGTGGAAAACCCACAAACCAAGCTAGCAAATGATTGTACATCAAATTATTCCTATATTCATTCAAGTATTTCTATGCTTCAGCTACCTGACCTTTGAGCTTCATCTAGAGGAATGTGTAGCTTTAAGATAGAGTTACTTCTTGGGCCTTACAATAGGGTGGAATATGATCAAGATTTGTTTAGGTTGTATCTTTGTTAGTCCCATTGTTAGGTTCTTATAGTTCATGGTTTGAATCTATTATGGTTGTGTAAGGGATTTGTAGATTCTTTTTCTAACATAATTATTGGACATCATGATTGGAAAAACTGGTTGTTGACTATTGTACACATGAATCATATCTGTCAATGGTTCTTTGTGTTCAAGAATTCATTGATCAATCTTTGAGATTTATTGTCCCAGCTTTAAAAGAGTGATAAAAGATATAGTGAGTGCTATCTTTTCCAGGCATTTTGTGGGTGCCATTATCTTCTAGGAGTAATTGTTGGAACTAAATTATGTTCTTTGCCTCTAGTAAATATTGCAGACACAACCATCTTCTTGGTGAAGGGTTTCTTCCATCCCCATGAGGCACTATTGCATGGTTTCCATTCCCTTGTAGTATACTGAAGCTAATTTAATACAAGTGTGCACTATTTTGGGTTCCATAATTTATGGCCCCTACACTGTGGTTGTTAGCCTAATTAAGACAAGCCTACCTTTGCATATAATAAGAGGCCAACATGAAACAAACATCCAGAGGTTAGGGGGTTGTTCCCTATCCATAATTTATTATTTAAGTGCTAAGTGATGATGGGTATATCGTGTAATTCATACCTAGTGTGTCTCTTTCTTTCTCTCTACATTTCACATTAGGATTATATGTTATAAAATACTAATGAAATCAACTATAGGTCAAATCTAATCAAAATTGCAATATAAAGATTAAAATAGATCTTGAAGAAATATGGGAACCATTTTTGACATATATTGTACAAACAAAGAGAATACTCCAAAGAGGAAATGCTTCAATGTGGAACAATTGAAGGACAATATTTTACTTTTATATGCACATCTGCAATGTTTTTGATATATTTCTGAGATAAAAAAACCATAGAAAGAATAGCATATAGAAGAAAGTAAAGAATAATGATCACACTTTGAGATATTGTGGAAAATTAAAGGAAAGAATGCTTGGTGGGGTTATCATGCAATCAGTGAGTGATCCTTCATTCCCCTCTTCTAGTGACCCTTCAAAACTGGATTTTTATTTAGTTTCTCTATTTTGATCCCTAAGTGGCTTACAACCCTAGAGAAGTATATGCAGATTTACGGATGTAGTTGCAGGATACATAGCAGCCGATAATTCATAATAAATCCATTTTTCTAATTTGAATAGCAATTAATACAAAGAACTAGGGTCCTCCAATGGCCCAATCATCCAGACCTTGACTGTCCCCTCAACCAGTGACCCTTCAAAATTAGGTTATCATGCAATCAATGAGTGATCCTTCATTCTCCTGGTGAGCTTCTAAGTAGGTGCCATTTGTATATTTGATAGCTTAGGGCATCAAATGTATATTGTATCATTGATAGTTGAGACTTTTTTAAAAGGAAATAGGGAAAAGAATGATTTTGATTTAGTTTCTCTATTTTGATCTCTAAGTGGCTTACAACCGTAGAGAAGTATATGCAGATTTACGGATGTAGTTGCAGGATACATAGCAGCTGATAATTCATAATAAATACATGCATCCAATTTGAATAGTAATTAATACAAAGAAATAGGGTCCTCCAATGGCCCAATCATCGGGACCTTGACTATCCCCTCAACCAGTGACCCTTCAAAATCGGGTTATCATGCAATCGGTGAGTGATCCTTCATTCTTCCAGTCTGCCTTGTATCCAAACATATTGGAAATACATAATACAATGATAAAAAGTCTTCCAAAATCCCCCTTCCCTCAAGGAACACTATCAACCATCCCTTCCACATAGCATTTCACTGTTGTATGAGTGGATTGTGCAGGAACAGTTAACATTAAACAAGGAGCAAACTCCTCAACACATCTTGGAAACCATTGAATTCAATAATAAATGAAACCTAACACCAACACTATTCCTTCCATTCACTTCTACCAAGAATAAAGCATTTAATCCATTCAACATTACATATAATCATTAGACAGTTACATTTCCTGACTGTGTAGAGGAACAGTCATGACCAAAATGATCAAAACTACTTTCACCCTTGCACAAGCTATTCCTCACTCTTAATGAGTTATAAGCATGCCATTGTTTCAGTTTTTCTTGCAAGTTATGATATTTTTTGTAAACATGTCATTGGTTCAGTTTAGTGTATTCATTTTTGTCAAACAAATCTTCATTGTCTTCTGATTGTCTTCTTTATATAGTAGCATGTATTAATTGGTTGACAAATAAAGAAGCATTTAGACAATCAGAAGACAATCAGAAGATTTGGTTGATTAAGAGTGAGGCCTTCTTTAGAATCTCATATAAATTTGGCCGATCAAGATGAGAAGAAAAACATAATTCATTAGTTAAATTTTTCAATTTCATGTATTTTTTCTCCTATTTATTAGGTGCATGAGTTGAAGGTTGAATGTAAGAGTCTTATAATGTTGTGTTACCTTAAATCTCAAGTTTTTGATACTCCTATGATGATCTTTCTCAACAAGTATTTTATTCTATTGTTGTTTTTTGAATAACAAATTGGGCAAATACAAAATTGTGTACTTCTACAGGATAGTTAACACAAAATTGAAGCATCAAACAAGACTTGATCAAGTTGTAGGTGGAACGTGCACTCAAATAGTAAGTAATGTAGAATAACAAAATAAGTAATCTATCGTGTCTACATTTTGTTATTTTCTAAGATTACATCCATGTTCTATATTCACAGAATGGTTCAAAATTGAAATTTACAATTTGATAAAAGTACTGACGGGTGTTGTTCCTTGCACCCTCAATGAAAAACTTGCCTCCATTTTATTTTGATTTACAAACTACTATATTGTTTGAATATCTTTCTTTCTTGCCACAATAGGAAAGAGTTTGAGGTGGAAGACTACAATAATAGAAGTGTTTCAATTTGGTATACTATACTACAACATCATTTCATAACTAAGTTTTCAATTTCTATATATAATTAGGTTATAGATAATCTAAGTGAAGAAGCATCATGTCAGACAATCCAAGTGAAGAAGGTAATGGGGATGCAATCAATAGATTGTGGTCGAACTTGAAAAGAAAAGGCGATGGAAAATGTTATTGTCCCTGCAATAATTGTAAGGGCTTAAACATTAGAAGATTGCTAATCAAAATAGCTAAGAGACATTGTAGGGATAATGGCCACATTGAAGGAGGCTTTGATTATCATGAATTGGTAAGTTTTTCATTATATTTATTTAACAATTAATATATATATGAAATACACCTGATGATGAGATCATTATCATGGTTTATTTGTGTTCATTTTAATATAGGTCGACCTCCCTAGGGGAGTATGTGATATGGACCATGGAGGTGTGAATATTGAGAATATGGCTTTGGAAGTGGAGGATCATGGAGGTGCAAATATTGAAGTTGAAGATTATGATCCCATGGAAGATGACAATAATGCGCCAGATGATGGTACTAATACATTAATCCATGACACATTTGGTATTGGCACAACTGATGATGATGATCAAGATGATGTTGATGTCATCCATGATATACCTCTACTCGAGAAGGCAGCCACGCCCCTTTACGAAGGCTCCCAAACAACTCTTCTCTCCATTGTATTGTTGTTGTTGAACTTGAAGGTTATGAATGGTTTATCCAACACAGCAATGTCACGTATGCTACGGTATGTCATATATGTCATTATAGTAATTAAATGGTGAAACATGTACCATAAATATTGTTAATATTAACAATATATATTTTTTTCTACAGATTGATAGGTGAGTTCTTGTTACCACCATCGAATATTCTCCCTTGCTCATACTGAGAATTATGTGCCACTATGAAAGATATTGGAATAGAGTATCAAGCAATAGATGCTTGTCCCAATGATCATATTATTTATCATAAAGAACATGAATGCAATAGAATGCCCTAAATTTCATACGAGTAGATATCAAATAGATCAAATAATAAAAAAGGTGCCTCACAAGGTTCTTCGTTACATCCACATTATACCATGTTTGCAAAGATTATTTAGGTGTAGTAGCTTGGCACAATTTATGGATTACCATGCACGCAATAGGAGTCAAGATGACATTATTTGAATGCCTACGGATGGTTCTATATTTAAGGACATAGAGGAAAAGTGGCCACACTTTATCGAAGAACCTCAAAATCTCAAGCTTTCAGTGGCAGTAGACAGTGTCAATCCATTTGGAGAGCTAAGATCTGTTTGCACTGTTTGGTCTGTTTTTGTCATCAATAATAACATTCATCCATGGATGTCAATAAAGAGGGAGCACATTATGTTGGAAATGATTGTTCTAGGTATTTGATCATTTAATAGTTATCTGCATGTAATTATAAATCTTGTAGTAAAATGGCCACAATAATTATGTAATGTTGTTCATTCAACCAGGTAAATACCAAGTTAAAGATATGAATGTTTATATTGAGCCTCTTATTGATGAGTTGGTGGAGTTATGGAAAGGTGTCACTATGTATGACATCTCTAGACCAATAGGAGACAAACAATTTCAATTCCATGCAATGCTTGTATGGACAATACATGATGCCCCAGGGCTAACACATTTTTCTGGTATGTTATGGTGAATTCAAGTTGCACATGATAATTCTAAAAATAAAAATTAACATATTTAATCCAATTATATCATTACCTTGTAGGTCTTCAAACAAAGGGAAAATTTGCATGTCCAGTTTATGGTCCAAAGATGAAATCTCGTTATTCAAAAAGTTTAGGAAAGCAGGTGTTTGAAGAGTATAGGTACTTTCTCCACAAAAATCATAACTATTGAATTACTGAAAAATATCTTTTCAATGGGAAAGAAGAGACTACATCTAAGCCACAGAGAATGACACCTCACTTATGGAAGTTGGAATATAATAGAATTAATTGTCAAGGTACTACCATTCTACCTAACGGTTTATGTTTGGAATTTGTATATTTTTATTGTATTTTGTTTGCTGATTATGTGATTGATGATCGTGAATGTCGTCAAGGCAACACTACTGAGCTCCTTCCAAAGTGACTAAAGAGTTATCCCAGACAATTTAGTAGGTTGCCCTACTACGAGCAGCTGCTTGATGTGCATTTGTTTGATACTATGCATATTGGAAAGAATGTAACAAAGACATTGTGGAAGATATTGGATGGAAGGCGTGAGAAAGAAAAAATTGTCAAAATTTGTAGCGACATTCATGAATCCAATCATGCAATGAAAAATTTCATTGAATCAAATAGAAATGGAGAACGGATTAATACAAGTGCCCTTCCTTGGTTATTAACAGAACAACAAGGTGATGCCATAAAAGAAGTCATACGAAAAATTTGATTTCCCACAGGATTTGCTACAAACATAAGTAGTACCATATCAAAGAAAGGTGAATTTGGGCCAAGGTTGAAAATGTATGATTGGCATACCTTCATCAAGGTAAGTCATGTTCTTTTGTATTTACAATATATTTGTAAACTGCATGTACTTCTCATTGTATTATATGAGAAAAGAATGACATGATTATTTTTATAATTGTTGTAGTACGTGCTACCCCTATCTCTCCTAGAGAACTTCGACAATAACATCAAACAAGTGATATATGATCTTGGAAAATACATGAGGTAAGCAATGATATATGTTCAATTTGTTGTATATATATATATATATATATATATATATATATATATATATATATATATATATATATATATATATATATATATATATTGTAAAGTCTCATGTTTATATATTTTTGTGTCTTGAATGTCTTGTAGGTGGTTGTCATCTAAAAAAATTCATAGAGAAGATATAAATTACTGGAAGAGAAGAATTCCTCTTATAATGTGTGAAATGCAAAAGTGTCTACCTTCAACCTTTTTCAATGCACAAGAACACTACCTCATACACCAAGTTGAGGAGATTGAAATGTGTGGACCCGTACACACTCGGTCAATGTGGATGGTTGAGAGGCACTTGAAATTTTTGAAGGCTTTGGTTTGGCAAAGAGCACGTCCTGAAGGTTCTATGGTGGAGGGATATATGGTATACCAGACTATGGTGTATGTTACTGAATATCTTCCTAAGCTTGCAACAAAGATCCATATAGATCGCATTTAGGATCTCGACACCATTAGAAAATTTAAAGGGGAGTACTTGGTGGGGGAAGGCAAAATGAGGAAAGTGAGAGGTAATAAATTATAAGATGTTATTGTAGCTGTTAATTAATTATTAATCTTCAAAATTAATCGGTTGTAAGTCATCTATTTATTTTTTGTACAGCTGCTCGAGAGTGGGATGCAATACATTTGTATATTGCAAACAATCAAGATTGGATGACAAAATGGATTGAACGATGTCATCATTTAGGTCACACATTAACATGGGAAGTTGTGTCTTCATTGGTTAATGAAGCTCATTGTAATGGAGATCCAAATGTTACCCAAAGGGAAATAGATTTAGCACATGGTTTAAAAGATTTCTAGGTACATATAAATTTGTTAATCACTCGTACATTTATGAACTCTCGATGCATTAATTTATACATGTTTTACATATTTTTGCAGGTCAAACACCACAAGGCTATGTTTTGCAATGGTCATAAATTTCGCATCAAAAAGTTGGATGATACAAAGAAAACTTGTGATTCTGGGATAAGTGCAGTCTTTCAAGTCACTAATATTTCATCTAGAAATGACTTACATCCTCGAGAGTCTGAAAATCGATACTATGGCATTTTGGATGATATACTTGAGTGTGACTTTAATTCCTTCAGATTAGTTCTCTTCATCTTCAGATGGTATAGGCTACGACTTAATCAAAATAATCCTGATAGAACTGTTATTGAACATGACAATGGATTTTCAATGATTAATCCAAGGTGGTTTGAGCCAGTTGGGGATGAACCCTATGTTCTTCCAAGCCAATGTGAGCAGGTATTTTACTCAGAGGTTCCGCATAAATCGGGTTGGTCATTTATTGTTAGACATGATCCAAGAGGAAGGCCTATGAGGTATAATGTGATGGAAGAAGATTGCAAACAACTAGAAGATGATGTAGATGATGATCATGAACAACAGTTAGTTGATGATGTTCCTGACACAACTTTTCTTGAAGAAGAAGAAGATGATGATGATGCTACTAATGATGCTACTGATGATGATGATGATGATGATGTTGCTGATGATGATGTTGTTGTTGATGATGATGATGATGATGATGATGATGATGATGATGATGTTGATGCTGATGCTGATGCCGATAATGATGATGACAATGAAGATGAAGACAATGATGGTGGTGGTGATGATGTTGATGTCAATGATGATCATGGAAATTAGTTGGATGAAGAAGAAGATGAATGACATGAATGAAATGTACAGTTACATGATCACTGCTTAATCTATTTAATATTAAGTTTTTGATAGAAATGTGCAGTTATGCAATCAATGTTTAATCTAATTAATTCATGATGTACTTACTATGGGATGCTTATGGTTTTTAATGTACTTACCATGTGGTTTTGAGTATATGTATCATGAGTTTTTTAGCTAACATTAGATAATTGAATTACATATGTAGGTACCCAGACTCCTTTCATAAGCATCCCACATAGTCTCATGGATCGACAAACTAACCTTGATGTTGATGATGTGACTAGATCAGGTAAAGAGCTATATGATTATGGCCTGTAAAGTACTGAAATACTTTAAAATGTTTAAAATGTTTTTAATTTAACCCTTTTATATGTTATTGTAGATGAGCCCCCTTTGCATCAACAAAGAACTAGACATGCATTGAGATCTAATGAGAGGGTAGATGATCATGATGATGATATCGATACTCATCTTATAATTATATCTTAAAAATTAGAAATCAAAAGAAAAAAAAGAAATGATTGTCATATATGCACCTTAATTTAATTATGTGGTAGTGAATGTTCATAAATTTTATAATGTGTTAATGAAAGTTATCGTGTGATAATTAATGAATGTCACATTTTATTAATGTGTGAATGAATGTTATTGTGTGATAATTAATGAATGTTACATTTTATTAATGGATAAAATAATGAATGAATGTTAGATGTTAACAAGGAATTTAGAGTGATGTTAGGGGGGGTGGGGCCAAATGAGCTTCCACCTTCACGTGGTTGGCCCTATTTAGTACAGAATATAAAACTATTCTCGAAACAGAGGGAAGCTCAATAAGTTTGTTCCTTATATAGGGTCTCAAGTGTAGCTTTTATCCCACTCTCAACATTGCAAGGCTTCAAGTGGTGTTCTGATATTGGTTTCTCCATCTCCCACTGACATCTTGTCTTTCTCCTAAGAACTCTCACCGAACTATGATACATGGATGAGCAGAAGATGTCCCTTACAGGCTACACATATATAATATGGTAGATCTAGGGAACAAATATACTACAACATAGAATGAGTCAACTTGAATCTATAGTTTCTTCATTCACAATGAAAATTCAAATTACAAGCCATATTTTAGATTTAATATTCATATTTATCTTCATCATGATCATAGCCATCACGGTCAACATTTGGTTCAACTTCATTTGAACCACACTTCATGTTGGATTATAACATATTGACACTTACACCTTGAAGAAGACAAATGATTAAATAGAAAGAGAGGACCAACTGAACCATCTTGTGGTCAGTCTATATCACATTGAGAAACAATGTCAAGACTCAAAAATCAAAACAATGAAAAGTTTCTTCAAGACCATGAATGATCAACAACATTCCATTAGAAAACAAAACACTAATCTATATTATCATTAAGCCATAAAATATGTTTTTAAAGTTTAGAAGCATATCACAAGAACTTTCAAGAAACATAGTACTATCCAAGGACCAAAACAAATACCCTCCAAATGATTATGATGATGTTGATGTTGATGTCTATAATTTATTTCACTTACTGATACTTGCCTAGATTGAATTTTGAATTGCCAGGCTGGAGAACGCTCTCAAAGTTTAGGGTCTGTTCTACATGATACTCTTAGTTACAGCTCAAATGCAACTCAACATATTTTTGATACTAGGCAACCCACTGCAGAAACTCATCCGCAGGTGAAATTTAATGTTGTGAATCTTGGCATTGTTAATGTTATTACTTTTCCTCACATTTCATATTTGTGAAAATGTTTCTTGGCACTATCTTATTCTTATTACAATGTTCTTTGTTGTGGGGCAGGAAGTCAATCTTCATTGTCTTCATTGTGGGGGACAATGAAGATTTCTCTAACAAATAGTAGGTCTTCTTTAGTATCTTATAATAACATGCTAAACTGATAAAGGTGTTATGGGCATTTAATCTGCAATTACTAATAGACTAAGCATATTATTACTATTCTTAATGTTCCATTTAAATGCATTTAACACAAAAAAACAAATTTACAAAACTGAACCAATGGCATGTTTACAACAAAGATGTGTTGAGGAGTTTGCTCTTTGTTTAATGTTAATTATTTCTACACAATCCACTCATACAATAGTGAAATGCTATGTGGAAGGGATGGTTGATAGTGTTCCTTGAGGGAAGGGGGATTTTGAAAGACTTTTTATCATTGTATTGTGTATTTCCAATATGTTTGGATGCAGGGCAGACTGGGAGAATGAAGGATCACTCACTGATTGCATGATAACCCAGTTTTGAAGGGTCACTGGAAGAGGGGAATGAAGGATCACTCACTGGTTGCATGATAACCCCACCAAGTATTATTTTCTCTAATTTTCCACAATATCTCAAAGTATGATCATTATTCTTTACTTTCTTCTATATGTTATTCTTTCTATGGTTTTGTTATCTCAGAAATATATCAAAAACATTGCAGATGTGCATATAAAAGTAAAATTTTGTCCTTCAATTGTTCCACATTGAAGCATTTCCTCATTGGAGTATTCTTTTCATTTGTACAATATCTGTCAAAAATGGTTCCCATATTTCTTCAAGATCTATTTTAATCTTTATATTGCAATTTTGATTAGATTTGACCTATAGTTGATTTCATTAGTATTTTATAACATATACTCCTAATGTGAAATGTGGAGAGAAAGAAAGAGACACACTAGGTATGAATTACACGATATAACCATCATCACTTAGCACTTAAATAATAAATTATGGATAGGGAACAACCCCCTAACCTCTGGATGTTGGCCTCTTATTATATGCAAAGGTAGGCCTGTCTTAATTAGGCTAACAACCATAGTGTAGGGGCCATAATATTTTCCCTTTAACCACATTTATAGTTTGAGAAAATATTAAAAAAATTGTTGCAGATTTATATTATCCTTTTGAACTAGCACACTTCCATCAAAATGCATAATCATTGGTCATCTCAAGAAAATTCCTATTGATTAGTAGGATATCCTTATAAAAATTTGATGCATGGATTTCTTGTGAATTATTGACTGATATGTATCTTGCAACTATGGAGGGAATAGTGATGGTGTTAGGTTTCATTTATTATTGAATTCAATGGTTTCCAAGATGTGTTGAGGAGTTTGCTCCTTGTTTAGTGTTAATTGTTCCTATACAATCCACTCATAAAATAGTGAAATGCTATGTGGAAGGGATGGTTGATAGTGTTCCTTGAGGGAAGGGGGATTGTGAAAGACTTGTTATCATTTTATTATGTATTTCCAATATGTTTGGTTGCAGGGTAGACAAGGAGAATGAAGGATCACTCACTGATTGCATGATAACCCAGTTTTGAAGGGTCACTAGTTGAGGGGACAGTCAAGGTCCCCATGATTGGGCCATTGGAGGACCCTATTTCTTTGTAGTAATTGCTACTCAAATTGGATGCATGGATTTCTTGTGAATTATCCACTGCTATGTATCCTGCAACTGCATCCATAAATCTACATATACTTCTCTACGGTTGTAATCCACTTAGAGATCAAAATAGAGAAACTAAATCAAAATTGTTCTTTGTCCTATTTCCTTTTAACAAAGTCTCAACTAGATCTATTAGATTTCTACAATCCATATTAATGCTAGTATCAGTTTCTGGGTTCGATTGTGTATAATTTTTTTCGTCAACATTTCAGATCATACTACATGATCCATCATATCATGTTCTTTTCTCTCTAGCATCCTGATGATGGATCATGTAGTATGATCTGAAACATTGATGGAAAAAATTATACACAATCGAACCCAGAAACTGATACTAGCAAAGTCTCAACTATCAATGATACAATATACATTTGATGCCCTAAGCTATCAAATATACAAATGGTGCCTACCTAGAAGCTCACCAGGAGAATGAAGGATCACTCACTGATTGCATGATAAGCCAGTTTTGAAGGGTCACTAGTTGAGGGGACAGTCAAGGTCCGGATGATTGGGCCATTGGAGGACCCTAGTTCTTTGTATTAATTGCTATTCAAATTAGATGCATGGATTTATTGTGAATTATCAGCTGCTATGTATCTTGCAACTACATTTGTAAATTTGCATATACTTCTCTAGGGTTGTAAGCCACTTAGGGATCAAAATAGAGAAACTAAATAAAAATTGTTCTTTGTCCTATTTCCTTTTAACAAAGTATCAACTATCAATGATACAATACATTTGATGCCCTAAGCTATCAATACAAATGGCAACTAGCTAGAAGCTCATGGGCTATCCATTTGATAACCACAGTCAACATTTCAAAAAAATGGATATCCTTGAGCACAAGCACCAATAACATCAAATAATGGACTTAAAGCATGGGCTAGGGCACGACACCAGTAGAATGCGATCATTTCAGTGACAGTAATTTACAATGTGGTCCTTTGGCGTGTATTAAATAGAATAGAATTTTTAGCATGTTATTATGATTCTATTTCTTTATTGTAAACATGCCATCGGTTCAGTTTTGTAACTTCACTATTGTATGAGTGGATTGTGCAGGAACAGTTAACATTAAACAAGGAGCAAACTCCTCAACACATCTTGGAAACCATTGAATTCAATAATAAATGAAACCTAACACCAACACTATTCCTTCCATTCACTTCTACCAAGAATAAAGCATTTAATCCATTCAACATTACATATAATCATTAGACAGTTACATTTCCTGACTGTGTAGAGGAACAATCATGACCAAAATGATCAAAACTACTTTCACCCTTGCACAAGATATTCCAAACTTCAAGTAAAATGAGAAATATGCTATATCAAATCATTCATATTCATAGTAACCATTCGAAGGATCATTTTGTCAATGAACCCTCTGACTGTACCCTTGCGACAGAGAAAGGAAACCTCAAAATAGAGAAAGGAAACTTAGTAAAACCAATCTATGCCAATGTTTGTGAGGGTACAGTCATGATAAGTGCCTCTCAAACCTCTCCAAACATGTAAGATTGTCTTTACATACTTTATTGATCTCTTCTAAACATTAACCAAATCAAACTTACATTTGAATCCACACACAATAACCCCAAAATGAAGGGCTTTGTATCCTTTAATGAATCTTAGTCACTGGTAGCACATGAACAGTCAAACCAATAGTCTCCAAAGCATTCAATAAGTGACTAGATTGTATTTAATACACATTATTCCTTCCATTCACTTCTACCAAGAATAAAGTATTTAATCCATTCAACATTACATATAATCATTAGACAGTTACATTTCCTAACTGTGTACTAAAGGAACAGTCAGGAAATGTAACTGTCTAAACGATCCAAACATTTGAAAATAGTGAATCGATATCCTTGAGCACAAGCACCAATAATATCAAATAATGGAGATAAAGCATAGGCTAGGGCACGACACCAGTAGAATGTCATCATTTCAGAGAGCATTCGTGATCAAATAAAATGCAATGCATTTGAAATTTCTAGTTAAATATGATGCCAGATGCTCGAAAGATGAAGAAATCACATACCTTCTCTCGTGCTCAGCTTTCGCTCCTCTATCCAATCGAAATAAAAATGATGAGGTTGTTTCACTTTTTTTTTTCATAGCCAAATCTTCCTTGTACCACACAAAGAACATGCCATTGGTTCAGTTTTGTAATTTGTTTTTTATGTAATTAGTAATTGGAAAATTAAATGTATATAACACCTTTATTAGTTTAATTAGCATGTTATTATCATATCAGATAAAGTATGTTTAAGAATTGTTGGGACTGGTCCTTTTGCGTGTATTAAACATAATAGAATTTTTAGCATATTATTATCAATCTATTTATTTGTTCTAAACATGCCATTGGTTCAGTTTCGTAGATTTGTTTAATCCGTTAAATGCATTTTTCATGAGGAAGGGTCTTGTTCTTAGGAGATTGATGAAGATTGTGCACCTCAAAAACCAATTCATAAGGCACTTGTAGATAAATTCGTGCAATGTCAACATAAATAATATACGTTGTTATGAAAATATTCTATTAAATTCTTTCAAATCCTTGGATTTGATGAGCTAATGAAAGGTAAAACATTCTGTCAATAATATAGACTGAAGAAAGAGAGAACCTATGATGGTCTCTTGAGCTGTTTTATCTTTAATGTGCATATCCATCAATTTTTTGACACTTAATCATTAATTCTGACAGAAGTGTTATGCATTCGACAGATAAAATGTTGGAGAAAACTAATTTACGACAATAGTTCTGACAGGAATGCTATACATTCGACAGGGAATCTGTCAGAGAAATAATGAAGGACTGTCGCTCTTCTGACATTTCAAGTGTCACAAATAGAAATTTTTTGATAGACGATTTGACATTAATGCCATATCACCGACGGGTATATCTATCGGAATTAAGTGGAAACTATCACCATTCTGACAGTTATAATGTCAGAACAGATATCTTTTCGACAGTTAATAGGTATTGTGTCGAAATTCCGATGGATAAACTGTAGGAAATAACATAACGAAGCTATTGCTAAAATGAAAGTTTTGACGTGATATGGTGTTAGTAAATCGACGGATACGTCTTCTATCGTAATTTCCTACGCAAAAATGGTGACAGACCCATCTATCAAAATGTCGACAAATTAGCATTGCAAATCTAACAAATGGCCGTCAGAATTTGACCCCAAATGTAGTAGTGTGTAAAGATCTTGGAAACCTCTTTCCAAGACATACTTTGCATGGTGTAAGTTTTGATAAGTGTACACACTAAATAGTGCACTTCTCTAAGTCATTACTTCCAAGGGAATCCATGAATGGGAAACCTTGAAAAGCGAGCTAGAGCTCCCTAGGCATGGAGTCACAAGATTGTTTGAATATTGCTCTCAGCTAGAGCTATTGAAGCATGCAACCTTGCTAGTAAACCACACAATGGGAGATTCAATAAGACAAGGGAAATAATGCCAATAACTTCAAGAATCAACAATGAGAATGCAATGCAATGCAAGCTATACTATGAATGAAGATGCAAACTAAGCTATGAAAGGAAAGTATTACAAACCCTTGTTAATTAAGCTATGTGAGCTAATCTAAAGCATAAAGGAAACTAAGCTAGATGCCATGAAAGCTATGATGCAAGAAATGAAACTAGAGTGTAAGAATGCAAGAATGATCTCCAAAAAGCTCCAAAGTCTCCAAGCAATTTGCAGTATAAGATTAGCATAAAAAGTTGGGGATCTAAGAATAAGAAAAGAACTCTCCTTTTAAAGAAATTGAAAAGGAATTGACCATGGAGATTAAGAGGCAAAAGATTTAATCAAGGGTGGAGCTTGAAAGAGGAGAAATCCATGTGCACAAATATCCTCCAATGGGAAAATAAGAGTTGACTTTTGTGTCCATATGAGACAAAAAATGTTTTTCTTCTTTTTATAAAATAAGAATAATATTTTATTTGTGCAACTTGGGATAAGAGGAAAAGTGGGGGCTTTTTATTTATTAAAAGGGGAGGAAATTCCTTTTAAATAAATAAAGACTTTAGGATAAAATGGTTATCCCAAGGAAAATAATCGAAGATGATAAAATAGGATTTGATCAAGGAAATTGATATAATTGAAAAATGCTGATTTTTGAAAATATTGATTCAGGGATTTGATAAATTGTTGAATGGGGGCCCATAGTCTAGGTGACCATTTTAGGGTGCATACATTTGCCCCTCTTTGACTAATGTGAGATTGATTTGGGATCACATGCAGTCAAAGAATGGAATTGAAGTGTGAGATTAATTTGGGATCACAAAATAATCCAGATATGTGTTTGATGGATGGGAACATATCAGGACAAGCATAAGCAAAAGCTGACAAAGACAAGCTGAAAGAAAAGACCAACACTTGTATAGCTAGGTGATAATCAAGTCTCAAATAAGAGATAAGAATCTCAAGAAAATTTGATTGATAAGTTGAATCAAGGATTAAATCTGATAGGTACTGCCCCCTCGGAATCGAAATCGAAATCAGGTAGAGGAGAACAGCAAATTGATAAACTTGATCAAGTCACTATAAATCATAATCGAAGGTGATAGGATAACCATCAAGTAGTGAAGATATGCCCTAGTTTGACTAGGTTTGACTGAGAAAGATATAGAATAAAAATGAATTCAAACCTTAGAGATATGAAGCAAATGAAAGTGAATGAAAGACTAGGAGGTTGAAAGATATGTGGCTGAAGAAATGAAGGTGCCCCAACAAAGATTGAAGGATCAAGCCTCAAATGGTCAGCCAATTATGCAAAAGAGGGTGAAAGCTTTGAAATGTGATTTTGACTATCAAGATGAAATCAGATTTTGATTTCGATCCCGAAAATGGATCCAGGATGTCGAAATTAGCTAGGGGTGTAATTTTCACACAATTCTAAAGTGTTTTGAAAATTAGGTCAAAAAGTCAAAATGTTATAAAAGGGGATAAAAAGGTCATTTTCAAAATCATTTTTCTTTTAGTGATTTGAGAATCTTAAGAGCTTAGAGAGAGAAAATGGCCCAACAAGCAGTGATCCTAGTCCACAGGCATCGATTTGAGCACGCCTGGTTGCACAACCGGCCTCCGCAGTATGGTGCCCCGATATGTTTTCAGAAAAACTTGCTTTGTTGGTCATTTATGAGCTTTAATGTCAATTTAAAACATGTTTTTTAAAGTTTTAAAAACTTTTCAAATTTTCTTCATACGAAAAGTTGTACGATACTTTCTAAGTATCGCGCCCTTTGAGGATCTTTATCATGTGATACTTCATGGGTTGAAATAGTGTCGCATCGATATTGAATCCAATATCGCATGATACTAGATGAAATATCATGCGATGCTATGCGAAGTATCGTAGGCAAAGATACCATTGCACTGTTATTGAAGAAAGTATCACATGATACTTAGTTAAAAAATAGTATCGCACAGTATAGAAAAATAACATGTTTTAATGTTTTTGAGCAAAATGGCATGGGTCCTGACAATGTTTGTTCTTAAGATGTTTCATACTGATTTTATACATCCATCATGATATGTTCTGACATCTGGTTTGGGTTAAAATGGCTTGTAGGAGCACTTTTCGGCACTTCTCATTAGAGTGCCTTGAGTGACTAGTCTACGATGCATTTGGGATATTGATGATCCAGGATGAGCAGACCTGAGGGAGATGGGTTTTGGCTACTTGCTGCAGATGCCCCATATTCGGGTGGATCATGGGTTGTTGACTACGCTGGCTGAGAGATGGCACAGTGAGCACAACACCTTCCACTTACCTACTACAGAGGCTATAATTAGCCTCGAGGATGTCTATCGGATCCTACGGGTTCTGAGCCACAGAGCTCCTGTAAGTATAATCATGTTTATAGATAGTCATAGATGTAAAGTTTCCATATGATAGAAACTAACATGATTTTTTATTGGCACCAGTGTATTATGATTAGGATCCGATAGAGGGGAGGCAAATCATGCAAGATATGTTTCAGGATGTTACAATTATTGACAGGCATCTGAGCTAGGATCGGTTAGTCGAGGAGTTTGGTAGCAATTTCTTGATGCCATGCAT
The DNA here is from genome assembly GCA_027943335.1 of Chamaecyparis obtusa. Taxonomy (NCBI): domain Eukaryota; kingdom Viridiplantae; phylum Streptophyta; class Pinopsida; order Cupressales; family Cupressaceae; genus Chamaecyparis; species Chamaecyparis obtusa. Next base: position 737,768 of record BSBK01000972.1, on the reverse strand, counting down.
CATTTGTTCTATTGTAGCACAGGCCCTTATTACTGACAGGAGTCAAAAGGGTTTTCCATTGGGTTGGGGGAGGTTAGTGGCAGATTTGATTGCTCACCCACGATAGATGGCATGGGGGCTAGCCATCCTTGTAGACATGTACCATGAGCTCCATGAGATAGTCTATTGGGAGAGTAGGACCTGGGCATGTGGAGCCATTCTCACTCAGATATGGGCATGGGAGCATATTGTTGTAGTGTGACCATGAGTGTAGCCAAGGGAGTGGAGATGCCCCTACATATATAGGTACACAGGGTTCATCTCCCAGCCACATAATGGAGATGTCACATATTACCGTTGGGTACTGGATGAGCTCACCTCATTCCAGTGGAGACCATACAGGGCATATGAGTAGTGGGGTGACCGAGATGAGTTAGATTATATGCTATGCAGTCAGCCACTGGTAGGTTTGCATTTAGATATTGTGGAGAGATTTGTGATCACCCGTGTCTGGAGACAGTTCAGGCGCCAGCAAAGAGTACCTATCGAGACTACCACATATGCTCAGGTTAGGGATGAGGAGGGCCAGGGTTGGCTACTGATGCTGGATTACCAGCAGGAAGTATAGGATATAGCTGCGATATGCCAAGAGCCATGGGACTACCTCCAAGATATGGCAAATGCAGGGGCTGATGCGGCCTATAGGGTAGAGCAATGGAGGTTCCCATTCCCTAGGTTCACTGTACCTGATGCATAGCTGATAGCACAGGGGGATGACAAAGATGACAAGGATGGAGGAGATCGAGGAGGGAGAGGGAGAGGGAGAGAGACTAGATAGAGCTCTCGATCGGGTGGCCTAAAAATAAGTTTGTGCAGATGAGGATGATGACGGGGTGAGGCTAGCTCACCGCTAGGTGGATGTTAGGCAGGATCAGCCTGCAGGGGGAGAGGACCTGAGAGCTAGGATCCAGGTCCTAGAGATGGAGATACAGTAGCTGCAGATCACCATAGTAGTCAGAGACCAGTAGGTGACTGATCCGAGAGCAAAGATCAAGCGGTGAGAGAGGGTGATATAGGTTGCTACTGTAGAGAGTTGGAGAGAGGCAGCGTGAGCTGCATATTATCATGGTCTTTATATACAAGCTATTCCACAGGGTCAGAGAGCACTACCCTAGTCATCTATTGCTGGGAGATCTGATATGGTGCTAAACATGGCACCACCTCCTCCACCACCAGCACTACATGATGGTGCCAATGGTCTTAGGTCTAGGTTAGATAGATGTATAGAGACATATCTTGGGATTTTATCCAAATTTTTGTATCCCACATTGTATCATGACACATTTTTTTATATATATGAGATTACTGGATTGATGAAAATCTTGTGTACTTGTCCCACTTATGATGGATGTTTCAGTGTTTATATCATCTTGTCATTTTGCTCAAAATGTATGTCATATATGCTCATGTATAATCTCTCTCATAGATGTATGTTTAGTTCTCATGTTTATGATATAGACTCATGTTTTTGAAAATGATCTCTTTAGGATAGATAGGATGATAGGATTAACCCCTTGTGATGATAGGAAAAAGGATATGATGTGAAAGACAAGGATTGAAAGACATGATCGAGAAAAGGAAAGGTGAGCACAGTTGACCGATAGGTCCACGAAAGATGAAAGGAGAGCTCTCTCCATATGAAAAATGCAAAACTAACTATCATGAACCTAAAAATGCAAGCTATTATGAAAAGTGGTTTACTTGCAAGGTCACAAAGCTTTTAGACTCTAATTTTCATCATCGAGTGTTATTGGTAGTGTCACAAGATCATACAATGCACACTAGTATGACTATGTGAATCTGAATATGATCTATATCAAATAGAAATGTGGGAATCCCACTTAGGCATCAAAGACATATAGGTCAAGATGACTAGTGCAATGAGATTACCTAAGTTTGATATAGTGAGATTATACTCGCATCGAGACACAAGGAAAGTCAAGATGGGTAGAAGTATGCAATTGTGAAGACAGTCAAGGATAATACCTTGTAGATCCCATTGTCAAGTGGAACAAGAAAAAAATGCTAATGACAATTAGGACCAACAAAATATACCCACAAGCAGAAAAAGCAATAAAACATGTCCTCATGCCCTTAGTCTTCAAGTAATGCATCATCGAAAACTTCTTAGGGAAAGAACACTCATCAAAGAAATCATCATAGATAGCACACAAAGAAAGAAAGTCAAAAAAGTCTCATCGAGTCAAGTGTTTAAGTGCATGTGTGTAGGTCATAGAGTCAAACTTTGAGTATCACGTCTATGAGTGAGAAATACCATATCATGCTAGACTATAGGTAAGATATCTAATAAGTATTGAGAAACACATGACGCTAGGGTAGTGTTGAAAAACACATTTGGGGTGGTGTTGAAAAACACCATTTGAAAGATGTCCTAAAGACCAACGCATCCTAGAGACCAAAGCTAACACAGTTATGCCCCCTAGACAAAGACAAAGACCAATTCCAAACCAAGGCAACAAGGTCAAGGCATGATGGAGAGAGGCTAAGTGTCGAGGACACATGCTAAGAAACAAGGGTGCAAAGGCCTCAAGTAGCGCCTATTTCCAGGTTTTCACCACTTGGAGATTTTATTTTTATTTTTCAATTTTTTTGTATTTTTGCTACCAAGGTGCCTGTTTCTAGGTTTTCACCAAGGCACTTTTTCTATTTTTTTAAATTTTTTGCATTTTTTTATTTTTTTGTATTTTTTCAGGACTTTATATGTTTTTTAGGATTTTTTCAGCATCATATATGAATTTTTTTTTTGGAATTTTTTCAGGATCAATAAATATGTACAAAGGATGCCCCCAGATAGAATAGGCATCATGGATAGAACTTCTTGAGGTGCAAAACATTGATAGGATTAGGGAGCTACTCCCCCTTTGGATCAGATAGTAAATAAGCACCTATACCAAAAGCAACAGTAATGATGTATGGTCCAAGCCAATTAGGTTTGAATTTTCCCTTTTGCTCTCTATGTTGTTGGTTCTTAGGGTTTTCTCATAGGACAAGATCCCCCACTTGAAATTCTCTAGGGTGAACCTTCTTGTTGAATGCTTTGGACATACACTTTTGGTAAACTCTCATGTGATCAAAAGATGTTTTATGATTTTCATCTAGAAGTTCTAGTCCTTGAAGTCTCATGGCGCAGTAGTCTTCATCTATCACTAAACCTTTAAGGGAAACTCTAAGAGAAGGAATCTCCACCTCCAAAGGTAACACTACTTCAGCACCATAAGTGAGGGCAACAGGAGTAGCCCCTGTTGGAGTACGAATACTCATTCTATAGGCCCACAAGGCTAGATTTATCTATAGATGCCAATCTCTACCATTCTTGTGAACTGTTCTATGGAAGATTTTGAGAATGGTCTTATTCGAAGCCTCTGCTTGTCCATTTCATTGCGAGAAATAAATGGAGGACCAATGCAATTTTATCTTGAATTTCTTGCAGAGATGTTTACGGTCCTTATTTTTAAACTGACCTCCATTGTCAGTGATTATTTCAGAAGGCACTCCATACTAACAGATGATATGGTTCAAAATAAATAAAGAAACTATCTTGCCTAAGGCAACAGAAAGTGGGATAGCTTCTAATCAGTAGCAGTGATAATAAATTTGTGTCCACCTAATGAGTTGGGATGAATCTGCCCAACAAGGTCAAAGGCCTAGCGCTGAAATGGCCAATGAGAAATAGAAGGAATAAGCTCCCTACCTAGAGCATGTATCAGGTTACCATGTTTCTGGCACTTTTCACAAGATTTAGCAAAAGCTACTGCATCTGTCTGCATGGTAGGCCAATAGTACCCTTCCCTAAGCAACCTTCATAACTCTTATTATTTTTTTCTTTTCTTTTCATTTTATGACTAAGGTACTTGATATTTAGTTTTGTCATGCTTGTAGTTGGTTTGCTGGTGGAAGAGACTATAGGTTCAAGAGCATTTAGGTAATAGCCTATTTCATAGTCATTTTGAAAAGTTAGGAGCTAAGGCTCTTGATAGCACTGAGACCAATCAATTAAGTGAGGATTGGAAAGGGGTAAGTCAATGACTGGTTCAATATTGTGTACACGAATGGTATCATCTCTGGTGATTGTAGAGTTAGGATTCATCAAGTATCCCTTTAAGGTACCTAAATCAAGACTTATCCTACCAAGCGAAGCATCATCCACTAAAGCGACTCATGGATTCCAAACCTCTAATCCTACGCTAGACTCGTTAGCTACCTCAAGTTGGGAACTATATGTATGGACAACATCAACATCCATGTCAACTATAAAACAATCAAAAAGAGTCTCCCACTCATACTCATGTGAGTCTGTATCTGAATCCCAGCTGGGATGTTTACACCAAGCATGTTTTTTAGGCCTTGAGGTAGAGGCTTTGATGTCACCAAGGGTAACACCTTCTTGAATGCCATTTGTGTACTGATGTTCTTGAATAGGATCCTCAACATGATCTTCAAAAGTGGATTATTCTTATTCTAGGTCTGAAATTGTTGGATTGATAACTTGAGCATCTAGATCTCCCCAAAGGAGATTGGTGGAAGGGACCCAATCTTCACACTTATCTTGTTGATTTTGCAAATTGGGAATGTAGCTGGATTCATCATCACTATCCATCACAGCAAGGATAGGAGTAGTTTTCTTATTCTGACTTTCAAAACCTAGGCCAACCATTGTCTTAGATCTGCGGCTAAAGAGAGCATGATTGAGTGGTTCAGCCTTAGCATCTAATCTGTGACTGAGAGGGCCATGACCTGGGTAGCCCATATTTTTGACCAAAGTGTATCCTCTCCCATAAGCTTTAGGAGATGGGGAGAAATTTTTATTATGCTTGTATTTTTCCTCCTTGTAAATCCAATCCCTAACAGCTACCTCTTCTTTTTCATCTTGTATAGGCACTCAGGACTCTACAAATGTACCAAACAGAGTAATTGTTGAAGATGAGGGATGCATCTCTTGTGAAGGTTTACCATAGGACCTAGGTGAGACTGGCATTTTTGTGAAGGAGTCAATTTGATAACCCCCCATACCAAGGTCTATGGCTTTAAACTTATTCTGACATTGTGCTAAAGTGGCATCAAAATCCTCAGCTTCCCTATTGAGAGGGACATGAGTCCCTAGTGAAATTGCATTAACAGATAATGTGCTATCCCCCGGTATACAAACTTCTACTCCATTATAGGGGAACTTGACACATTGGTGGTAGGTGGATGGCACTGCTTGCATGTCATGGATCCATGGTCTACCAAGCAGGATATTATAGGCTAAAGGACCAGCATCAATAATCTAGAACAAAATGTCATTTTCAATGGGGCCCATCCTAACAGGAAGGACAGCTAAGCCTTTGGAGCTTCTCTCTACCTCATCATAGGCTTTGATGGTTATTTTCTTACGAGTATCAATAACTTTCTTGGAGTAACCTAGTATTTTCAACAAACTCAAGGAACAAATATTGAGCCTCGCACCCCCATCAATCAACACACACCTAACATAGGTCTTGTGAATCATGACTTTGATATGAAGGGCAAGATTATGCGGATGGCTCAAGGCTTTGTCATCTTCTTCTGAGAATGTGAGGTAGTGAGGGCTGGCAAGGTGGTTAACCATATTTTGGAATTGGTCAATGTCTATGTTGTTAGGAACATTGGTCATATGCAAAGCATCCTCAAGAACATGCTTATGTCTTGGAGACAACTCAAGGAGTTCAAAAATTGAGATTTGAGTTGGTGTTCTTTGTAACTAGTCAACAAGATTGTAGCTCATTTCAGGATTGATTGCTGACTTGGTGGTGACATTCTTGGATGTCACTTGCTTGGGTTTGCTAGACTAGTTGGAATTAGGACCTCTAATAACCATAGGACCTTAACTTTGGCTTCTGGTGACAGCATTAAGAGCTTGGGACAACCTTTGAGAGTGAGGACCCCTAAGCACCACCACGGGTTCTGTTAGCTTGTGGTGACTAATCAAGAAAGTACTATCCAGGAAAGTACTGTACACTTTTCCTCCCGACCTCGGCTCGATAATTTTTTTGAGGCCAACTACTTTCCAATTATTTGGGCCGACATGTTATAATTCATTCTAACCCTAAAGCAGCAAAAATATTGTATAATATGGCTTAGGGTTAGGGATTTTTCGTATGTATGATTTTAGTACTTGCGGCAGAATTGAGTTGTAAGGGATTACAGATTGCAATCAGGTTGTAATCACTAGATAATAATAATATTGGACTCGCTATTGGTGGATGTAGCCCAGGGATTGGGTGAACCACGTTAAATCTTTGTGTCTTGTGTTCTCTTTTGTGTGGTTTATTATTTTTTGATATTAGTTATATTTGCACATAATTATTATTTTTGCCTTGTTAATCCTAACGAGTGGTATCAGAGTGAGGTTATTTTGTTCATTCTTTCATCTATTCTCTGAAGCAGGTCTCACGCGTTAGTGGGAGAGTCTCTCAATTAAGTGGGGGAAATGGCAAATGAGGGTAGGCTGAAGGTTGATAAGTTTAATAGACAGAACTTCCAGTTATGGAAGATGCAAATGGAGGACTATCTCTATCAGAAGGATCTATGGCAGCCATTAGAGGGAATAGCCAAGAAAGAGGCAGCAATGTCTCAGGAAGATTGGGATATTTTGGATAGGAAGGCACTGGGGAGTATTCATCTATGCCTGGCACAATCGGTGGCATTCAATATTACTGGAGCAACAAAAGCTAAAGATTTGATGGACACCCTAGCGAAGTTGTATGAAAAGCCTTCAACTTCAAACAAGGTATTTCTTATGAAGCGTTTATTTAATATGAAAATGGTAGAAGGTGGATTAGTTGCTAATCATTTGAATGAGTTTAATATAGTTACAAGTCAGTTAACCTCAGTTAAAATTACTTTCGATGATGAGGTTAGGGCTCTCTTGATTTTGTGTTCTTTGCCAGAAAGCTGGAATGGCTTGGTAATGGCTGTTAGTAATTCTATTTCTAGTTCAAATACCCTAAATTTTGATGATGTTGTTGGTGTTATATTGAGTGAGAAAATTCATAGGAAAAGCTCAGGGGCATCCACATCGGGTAGTGTATTGAATGCAGAAAGTAGAGGTAGAACAAGAGATAGAGGAAACAACTCTAGAAATCATGGAAAATCAAGAGGCAAATCAAAGGGAAAGAGGTCTGAATCCAAAGGGCCAAATGATTGCTGGTACTGTGGAAAACCAGGACATAAGAAGAAAGATTGTTGGTCTCAGAAGAAAGATCAAGGAGAAAAAAATTGATGGAAACAAGGAGGCAAATGTAGTAAGTAACAAATCCGAAGACGATGCTTTGCTTTTGTCTTTAGAAAATGTTGATGATTCATGGGTGTTAGATTCGGGGGCTTCATTTCATGCTACACCCCATAGAGGTTATTTTATTGATTATGTCCAAGGGGATTTTGGGCTAGTTTATTTGGGAGATAATGAACCCTGTCAAATTGTTGGAAAAGGAAAAATCAAGATTAAGTTGCAGAATGGGAATCATTGGCTACTACAAGAGGTAAGACATGTTCCAAGGCTGAGTAGAAATTTAATTTCAGTAGGGAAACTGGGTGATGAGGGTTACACAGTTACTTTTAATGATAGAAATTGGAAGGTTTCAAAAGGTTCCTTAGTAGTAGCAAAAGGTGTGAAAGTAGGCACCTTATATCTTTGTACAGGTCATATTGTTCCTTCTAATTTAATTATTTCAGAAGAAAATGAATGTTCAAGAACAGTGGCTATAGTTGAGTAGGAAGAACATTAGACCGTTGTTGTAGATTTTGACACAGCACTGTGGCACAACAGACTCGGGCACATGAGTGAAAAAGGTATGAAATTACTTCATTCAAAGAAAGTTTTACCTGGTCTGAAATGTGTCAATATGGATTTCTGTGAAAGTTGTGTTTATGGAAAACAAAAGAGAGTTAGTTTTGTGAAGAATGGGAAGGAAAAGAAAAATAAGAGATTGGAGCTTGTGCATACAAATGTATGGGGACCAGCTTAGGTATCTTCCCTTGGTGGCTCTCTATATTATGTTACATTTATAGATGATGCAACAAGAAAAGTATGGATTTATTTCCTAAGACAGAAATCTAATGTATTTCAAACTTTTAAGAAATGGAAATGCTTGGCTGAGAATGAGACTAGTAAAAAGTTAAAATGTCTCAGATCTGATAATGGTGGTGAGTATTGTAGCACAGAATATGAATAATATTATTCCTCTAATGGTATTTGTAGGTAGAAAATTGTACCAAGGACTCCACAAGAAAATAGAGTGGCTGAACGCATGAATAGGACAATAATGGAGCGTGCAAGGAGTATGAGGTTGCATGCTAGGCTGCCCAAAAATATGTGGGAAGAGGCTGTGAACACTGCTATTTATTTAATCAATAGAGGCCCCTCTAATCCTTTGGACTATGGTATTCTAGAGGAAGCATGGAGTGGTAAGAAGGTGAGTTATTCTTTTCTCAAAACCTTTGGTTGTGAAGCTTTTGCACTTATAGATTCTAAAAATAGAACCAAGCTGGAAGCTAAGTCAAAGAAATGTGTATTTGTTGGGTATGGCATTGATGAATTTGGTTATAGGCTTTGGGATTTTAAAAATCATAAAATTGTAAGAAGCGGGGATGTCATATTCAATGAGAAAGTATTGTACAAAGATCTATTGCTACAGCATGAGAAGAAAGAAAATGATTATGTAGTACTGGATGATAGTCCATAAGTTCATGTTCTAGTAGTTCCTTATGCTCCACAACAACAGCAACAACAAATACCACACACACCAATGAATGTTAGACAGTCAACAAGGCTAAGTAGACCTCCAGAAAGATTTTCTCCATCTTTGTATTCTATTTTGTTAACAGATGCTGGTGAACCTAAATGTTATAATGAAGTTGTGTAGGTGGATACAAAGCTTCAGTGGGAGTCTGCAATGACAAATGAAATGGACTCTTTACTGAAAAATCAAACATGGGATTTATGTAAGTTACCTGCAGGTAAAAGGGCTTTATAGAATAAATGGGTTTACAGGATAAAAGAAGAGGATGGAGGTACGAAAAGATTTAAAGCCAGATTAGTTGTAAAAGGATTTGCATAGAAACATGGTATTGATTTTGATGAGATATTTTCTCCTGTTGTTAAAATAACTTCTATTCATACTATTTTAAGTATTATGGCTACTGAAGATTTGCATTTAGAGCAGCTTGATGTTAAAACTACTTTTCTTCATGGTGATTTGGATGAAGAAATATATATGGTTCAGCCACAAGGATTTGAGGTCAAGGGTAAGGAGAATTTGGTGTGCAGATTGCAAAAAATTTTATATGGCTTGAAGCAAGCACCTCGGCAATGGTATATTAAATTTGACACTTTTATGAATGATCATGGATATAGTCAGTGTCATTATGACCATTGTGTTTATTTTAAGAGGTTGGATGATGACAGCTACATTATTTTACGTTTATATGTTGATGATATGCTTGTAGCTGGGTATAACATGGATCATATTCAAGGGTTGAAACAATAATTAGAAAACTCTTTTGCTATGAAGGATTTGGGGGCAGAAAAACAAATCCTTGGTATGAAAATTTGCAGAGATAGGAAAAATAGGAAATTGTCTCTATCTTAGGCTGATTATATTGAGAAGGTGTTGCAACGTTTCTCTATGAAAAATGCCAAAGCTATCAACACACCTTTGCCTGGTCACTTGAAATTGACTAAGGATATGTGTCCCAAGACATCAGAAGAAGAGACTAAAATCTCTAAGGTACCTTATGCTTCAGCTGTAGGGAGCTTAATGTATGCTATGGTATGTACTAGGCTAGATATTGCACACGCAGTGGGAGTCATTAGCCGATATATGAGTAACCCTAGTATTGAGCATTGGAATGTTGTCAAATGGATTCTCAGATATTTGAGAGGTACATCCAGTAAGTGTTTACACTTTGGGGGTTCTACTACTATTGTACAAGGCTATGTTGACTCAGATTTGGCAGGAGATATGGATAGCAGGAGGAGTACTACATGTTATATATTTATTGTTGGTGGGACAGCAGTGAGTTGGATTTCTCAACTACAAAAGGTGGTTGCTTTATCCACTACAGAGGCAGAGTATGTTGCTGCTACAGAGGCAGTCAAGGAGATGATATGGCTTCAATTCTTCATGGAATAATTGGGACATCCACAAAAGGATAATTTTCTACATACAGATAGCCAAAGTGTCATTCATCTTGCAAAGAATTCTACTTTGCACTCAAAGACAAAACACATACAGTTGCGGTACCATTTCATTCGGTCAGTTTTGGATGATGGGAAGTTAAGGCTGGAAAAGATTCATACTGATGATAATCCAGTAGATATGTTTACAAAGGTAGTAACAAGGGAGAAGTTGAACTCATGTTCAGCTTTAGTTGGTCTTCTAGACTGAACAAAATAAAGGAACAACTGAGTCTAGGGTGGTTCGATCTAGTGGGAGCCTCATATGGTAGCAGTATTGCTACAGGATCAGTCTCCAAGTGGGAGGTTTTTTTGTATAGTGTGGATACTGATCAGTCACCAAGTGGGAGATTGTTAGCTTGTGGTGACTAATCAGGAAAGTACTATCTAGGAAAGTACTGTACACTTTTCCTCCTGACCTCGCTTGTGAATTTTTTTGAGGCCGACTACTTTTTAGTTATTTGGGCCGACATGTTATAATTCATTCTAACCCTAAAGTGGCAAAAATATTGTATAATATGGCTTAGGGTTAGGGATTTTTCGTATGTATGATTTTAGTACTTGTGGCAGAATTAAGTTGTAAGGGATTACAGATTGCAATTAGGTTGTAATCACTGGATAATAATAATATTGGACTCACTATTGGTGGACGTAGCCTAGGGATTGGGTGAGCCACGTTAAATCTTTGTGTCTTGTGTTCTCTTCTATGTGGTTTATTATTTTTTGATATTAGTTATATTTGCACATAATTGTTATTTCTACCTTGTTAATCCTAATAGGTTCTTCATCAAATATAGGAGGAGAGCCCACATCATGACTATAATAATCTTTGTTTCACATCATGTTGACATTTTCCTCAACAATCTCAAGCATATTAACCACATTTTCTGCACCTGTGTAGGTATAGTTGATTTCAATTTTTCCATTCTTGGGTTTAGAGGTTTCCCCCTTTTCATATTTGGGAAAAGGCTCCTTGAATGCCTTGTGGTCTGCATTTGTATTCAACCCATCAATCTGAAGTTTTCCACTTTCAATAAGATCTTGAATGAGGTGTTTAAGTTTCTAGCAATGTTCAATGTCATGTCCAATGCCATTGTGGTATTTGCAAAAAGCTTTTTCATTCCACCAATGTGGCTTAACATCAGTTATGTGAAAGTTTGCTAGATCTTGTGGTTGCACAAGATTATTAGCAATAAGGGTCTTGAAAACATCCTCATAGGAGTCACCCAGTTTAGAAAACTATCTCAACTTTTTCTTGGGCTTGTCTTGTTACTTAGGTTTATTCTCTTGTTGGTTGGAGGATGTATTGAGCTTCATAGCCTGGACTACACTAGACAAATGTAAGACTCCTTGATCCTTGGGTTGGGAAGAGTCTACAACTCCATTGTTGACTACTTGTTTATTCTTATTCCAATGCGAGTGCTTGCCTTTGTCCTTATTAGCATTGTTGGGATTTTGACCATTGTTGGTATTGCTATGTTTGGTCAAAATTCCTTGTTCTTTTAGGACATCCTCAATTTGACATGTTGTCTCAACCATAGTATCAAAGGAATCAAAGACCATTTTTTGAACCTCATAACACATTTCAGGCACCAAATTACTAACAATGATGTCAATCCTTTCATGCTCAGGAATAGTCCTAGAATAGCGGGAACACAATTGTCTCCACCTTTGCAAAAATGTAACAAAGGATTCCCCTTGGTTTTGTTTCAAATTGCATAAGTCCAACATAGTGACTGATCTTGACAAGTTGTATGCAAAATGTTAAACAAATTTGTGGACAAGTTCTTTGAAAGTTTTGATGGGAGGGGTTATGTTGGTAAACTACTCCATGGCTTGGCCCTTGAGGCTCCTTGGAAATAATCTCATAAGGTAAGAGTCATCTTGGTGGAACTCAAAACTCATAATATAAAATTGACGCACATGATCATGTGGGTCTCCATTGCCATCATACTTGTCGTATTGGGGAATTTCAACTTTCCTAGGAAAATCCGTCATAGTCACACTTTTGTCAAAAGGATTGGGACAAATAGAATCAAGTGAAAAGGAACTTTTAGGTGCCAACACCTTTTCCATCATTTTTTTGAGTTTCTTGATTTCCTCTTCTGCAGAGGGTCCTTGTTTCTTGATACTCCTATCCACATCAAAGTTGTAAGGGGCTCTAGCACCCTTGTTAATCAAACTCTCTAGGAACCTATCTTTATTTTGATCAAGGTACTTTTCCACATATTGTTGGAATAGTGGCTCTTGTTTCATTCTCATAAAGTCTTGATCATCAAAACTTGCACTACTTCCTCCATGTAGAGAGCCATGATGAGCTAGTTGGGAGGGTTGTCTTGAGTTCCTAGGAGGTGTTCATCTCCTATGTTGTGAAATCCTCCTTTCTCTAGGACTAGGAGATCTTGAAGGGGTCCTTGACTACCTTCTACTTCTTGGTGTTCTTGAGGGAGTAGAGGGTGGAGAGTTGTTCCTACTGTTGGTACCCCTTTTGTTAAATTGGTCATTGAGTTGTTGGGCTAGACACCTATCTTGCTCTTCTTGGAATGCCTTTCTTCTCAATTCCAACAAGGCTTGTTGTTCTTCTTCTAGGTGTCTAAACCTTTCTTCTTTAGTGGCTTGTTCATCCAAAAAGGCTTTCTTTTCGTGCTCAATTCTTTTAAGCCTTTCATTAGCATATCTTGAGGTTGTTTTGAGTGGAGAGTTCAACCTTGAGTGTCTAAACAAGTCATTAGTGAATGCGGCATTCACATGAGCATCACTAGATTCGTTGTTTTGGTCTTCATGTTGTGACCGTGCATCTTGGTGAGCTTGCCCATAATGTATTTTAGCTCTTTGATGGGCATCTAGATATCTTGAGTGAATAGGGGGTGATTCAAGTTGATTATCATCACCAAACAACATGTTATCCCTATGTCTTTGGAAAATGTCATCGAGAGTTTGATCCATTGCTTCTCTTTGTTTCCTAGTCAAAGTGTAGCTCATGTCCATATTTGATTGAGAGGATGGTAAAAAGGTGCTCAACTCACTAGGATTTCTCTTTGATTCAAACCAAGCCTTAGACTCGCTCCTAGGTGATTGATCAAAGATGAGTTTCTTCCCCTTTCACTTTTGATGAGTTTGGACTAAGGGTAATTGTTCAAAGATGACTTGGGGTCATTTTCCTTGATTAACTTGGTACCTTGTCATAATCGACATGAAAGAAAAAGACCCTTGGTGATAAGATGACCTTATGAAACGTCAATACCAAACAAGGATAGTGAAAGTGTTCAATTTTCCAAAAAGAGATGGTAAGATAGAAAGCTGAAAAAGGTGTAAACCAATCCTACCACAGAGGTGTATAATAAAAGGATGAGTATCCTAACACGTATGGGCCAAGAAAATGGATTTAACCAAATATATAATTGAGATTGAATTTTGATGGAAGTGAATTGGACAAAAGAGTACTAAAACTCTCCAAGTGTGTTACCAAAGAATCTAAAGGTGTACTTTTTCAACAAGGATAATTTCTAACTTATCGATGCCAAGCAAGACTACTTTGTAAAATCAAAGAACACTAATTCAAGGGGCCTAAAATCAGGAACCCAAGGTACAAATAGCTTTCTAGCAATAGAGTAGGTCACCTACTAAAATCTAGCTGACCAAGGAAAGACTGGAAATTGCATAAACCGGACAAGTAGCAAAAAGACTCTGTGCGACAGTTTCCAGGCTAACAATGTGATAATTTCTGAGCAGGCGATATTTTGCAGTAAGTAGGGCGATAATTTCCAAGTAGCCTATGTGATAATTTCTAGGCAAGCAGTGCAATAGTCTTCTAGTGATGAACTATCACACGATAATTCTCAATACAGTGTACAATACAGTTTCAGGATCGTACGACTCTTGACCAGTGCGTGCTAAGGGCAGTTTGTTCAAAATTTCAGTTTCAAGGTTGGATTTTTTTGTTTCAAGCACAGTGATAGCAATAAATAGACAGGTTTGCAAATAGTAGGTGATCAAAAATGTCATAAAACACTTGCACAAGGGAAAAAGCAACCTTGCCAAGACAAGCAATTGTGATATCAAAGTAATAAAATCCTATGAATGCTACCATGATGTTTGATGTTTGAGAACGTTTACATGGGTAGATCACAACAAGAACACTTCAAGCACTTACTAGCCTAGAAAGACAATGCCTCAATACTTAACAACTTGGCCCACACTTGATGTCCCATTGCCTCACACAAAGTGGTTACCCACAATAGATATTGGCTTTGTCATGGAAGTGCCAGTCACACAACCAAAGGAACACAGATGGTGAGTAATCTTGGGGTGATCTAGGTTATTCCACTTGGATCAATCCTTGCACCAAGAAGCTAAGTGGAAAAATAGGGTGGCTTCTATCTATGGTTCTTAATAAGGGCTTTCATTTGTAATACCCCTCTTGCTCCCCAAAGGGACTCCTTACCTTGTAGCAAGTAACAGACCTCGCAGCCACAAGAGTACCTTAAGCACTCTTGCTCAACATTTTCCTCATGGTCACAATCCCACAAGTACTCACATCAAGCGAAGACAAGTACTACATCTACCAAGGTTTTGTGTCATTGATAGCCTTGAGTTTATAGTGGGTCGGAATAGTCGACAAAAAGCTTGTCCCCACTTGGGTCATTCCTCTTGATTGCTCAAGAGCAGGCCCGCTAAAGGATTCTAAAAGCTAAAAAAATAGTGGATCAACCTTTGAGTGGTAGGATTTCTATTTCACCTCAAGGGTGAAGAGCATAATCTCCTAGCTCAAAAATATCTCCCAAACACACCAAGCAAAGGTTCAATTACCCTCTTGCTTTCAAAATCTAAAGATGGGTCAAGATTTTCTAGTTCACCGCAAGGGTGAAGAGCATACTTCTCCTACCACCCAAAGATTCCTACAACAAGATATTAAGTTCTTA
Source organism: Chamaecyparis obtusa (assembly GCA_027943335.1). Taxonomy (NCBI): domain Eukaryota; kingdom Viridiplantae; phylum Streptophyta; class Pinopsida; order Cupressales; family Cupressaceae; genus Chamaecyparis; species Chamaecyparis obtusa. The sequence continues at coordinate 722,591 of BSBK01000972.1, read as the reverse complement.
TGAAATGAAGCAACTAGTATATGCCACACTCAAAATAAAGCAATTAAACAAGCACTTGATTGGTTTTTATGCTTTGGGCAGCCCTACAAAAACCATTAGTAGCCCTTGTGCATTTGAAGCTTTGACATGTGTTCTTTTAGGCAAATAATCAAGCAATAGGAGCACCTACAAGCATCACTTGTTAGCCCTACAAGGGTTAGCACATCAAAAATCAAATGAAATATGCAAATAGACCCCTGTCCTATAAGAACAAATCAGAAATCTGAATCAAAACCAAGTAGATCTTGCAAAGAAATGACAAAAATTGCTCACTGCCAGGCCTGGGTGATATTTCTATTAGAGAAATAGTCGTGCAATCTTTCATCCTATACTGGTGCGATAATATATCTTCGAGCGATAATTCTTGCTACCTATGTGCAACAGAAAATAGAACAAGAGTGCGATATAATCTGCCAAAGCGTGTGATATTATAACTAGTAAAATATCACATTGGTATGTAAGAAAGTATCGTACAACACTGGAAAACTATCGCACGATAATTATGTCAGAAAAATCAAAGAGCAAATTTTTGATGAAACAACAAGCAAATATTGACGAAAAAATGATAGAAATGCAGAAAATGAATGACAAAACAAGAATGTTCTGCCCCACGGTGGGTGCCAAAAATGTACACACTAAATAGTGCACTTCTCTAAGTCATTACTTCCAAGGGAATCCATGAATGGGAAACCTTGAAAAGTGACCTAGAGCTCCCTAGGCATGGAGTCACAAGACTGTTTGAATATTGCTCTCAGCTAGAGCTATTGAAGCATGCAACCTTGCTAGTAAACCACACAATGGGAGATTCAATGAAAGAAGGGAAAGAATGTCAATATCTTCAAGAATCAACAATGAGAATTCAATGCAATGCAAGCTATACTATGAATGAAGATGCAAACTAAGCTATGAAAGGAAAGTATTACAAACCCTTGTTAATTAAGCTATGTGAACTAATCTAAAGCATAAAGGAAACTAAGCTAGATGCCATGAAAGCTATGATGCAAGAAATGAAACTAGAGTGCAAGAATGCAAGAATGATCTCCAAAAAGCTCCAAAGTCTCCAAGCAATCCTGCAGCATAAGATTAGCATAAAAAGTTGGGGATCTAAGAATGAGAAAAGAGCTCTCTTTTTAAAGGAATTGAAAAGGAATGGACCATGGAAATTAAGAGGCAAAAGATTTAATCAAGGGTGGAGCTTGAAAGAGGAGCAATCCATCTGCACAAATATCCTCCAATGGGAAAATAAGAGTTGACTTTTGTGTCCATATGAGACAAAAAGTGTTTTTCTTCTTTTTATAAAATAAGAATAATGTTTTATTTGTGCAAATTAGGATAAGAGGAAAAGTGGGGGCTTTTTATTTATTAAAAGGGGAGGAAATTGCTTTTAAATAAATAAAGACTTTAGGATAAAATGGTTAGCCCAAGGCAAATAATCGAAGATGATAAAATAGGATTTGATCAATGAAATTGATATATTTGAAAAATGCTGATTTTTGAAAATATTGATTCAGGGATTTGATAAATTGTTGAATGGGGGCCCATAGTCTAGGCGACCATTTTAGGGTGCATACAATAAGCAGTCCCAAAATTTTTGCCTTGTATATAAATACACTTTTTGTATATACCTTTTCCATTGATGTAAAATGGGGAGTGGTAGTTGTGAAAAATATGAGTATATAAATAGTAGTTTGGTATTGGACACTTAGTCATTTTTCAAGAAGTGTTTCCATCAATTCCAAAGGGGGATATTGTTGGAAAGTGAGCAATTCTTGAGGTTGTACATGTTTTCATTATTGGAAACACATACCTGTGTGATGATCCTAAAGTGGAAGTAAGTTTCTTGTAGTTAGTTAAGTGAAAAATTCCTAACTACAGAGACAGTTTCTAGAATACAGTCATGCATTTTTTGTTAGAGAGCATGTGATACTTATATTTATGTTGTACAAACAAAACTATATGTTATATGAGATATAAGAAATTTTTTGTTATGATCGCTTGAGTTTTGGCTTCATTTGGAAAGAGTTACTTGCTTGTGAAGTTGTGCAGACACGGTATGTAGTGAAAATAGGGTACCTGAGTAGACGTGATGATTGGGATAATAACACCAGTTATTTTTGTGATATGACATGAATTATGATAGGTCCTATCCTATCTTAGAGATTGTATGGTCATATAATATTCTTTATTTGTGAATAAAGTGTAAAGATACATTTTTTGAAGAATTAGTAAGATGAAAAAGAAAATAAGATGATCAACTATATATATATATATATACACACACACACACACACACACACACACACACACAAACACACACGAAGGCTTTGAGTTGTGAAGTTGCGTTGAAGATGGATGACGATGGTGTGATGACTGAGTAAAGTAGAGATTCTATGATCATTTTTGTGCACCTCAATTGGAACTAATATGACATAGAAGATGTTGTTTGATTTCATTTTTTAATGCTACAAGATACTTTTGTAATATTGGACAATGATTCCTTTGTAAGAGCAATAAGATCCATTTTGTATTCACCCCTAATAGGGTTATAGACTCCAAACAGGTTCTATCCTCTAACAAGGACTTGTATTATGCAATATTCTTCTCCTAACAAGGACACAATACTTTTAGTACTTTATTTGTGGGTGCTATCCCCACTAGGGTTTTCCCTTGACTAGGGTTTCCTCAAGAACAAATCATGGTGTTATGAGTTATTTACTTTATGTGTATGTTCTTCTTATTTCAGTTATTGCATAGTAAGTTTGAATTGGTTTAAAAGGAATAAAAGTACTACAATATTGTTTCACCCCCCCCCCCCCCCCCTCTCACTATTGCTTGATCCCACCAACATCACTCTTATCAACTCGATCCATTGGAGTGGTTCTCTAAAATTAACTCACTTGAAGCTGATAATTATGAAGCACTACACACATTTGAGTAAAGAAAGAGAATTCAGAAAGAAATATCTCATTTTTAATGTCTTTTTGTAAATTAGTAGTGAAAATACATTGCACATCAATATCAAGCACATGATAAGATATTTGAGCACACAAATTCTTAAATCTACCAATGAAAATAAATACTTTTTCTTTAATATGTTATTTATAATGCATCAAATTAGTCAAAGAAATATTGGGACCAATATTATTTTGAAAGCATTGAATGAAAGCACTAGTAAGTTTTTGAAAGGAATTAATGGAATAAGAAGGCACTACAACATTTGGGGTCAAATTTTGATGGTGGGTAGCAACGGCACTACCATTTATGTGTGATTTTTGTGTTTTTTTTAACAAGTGCCCTCGACACTATCGTAATAGTGATGATGCCTTTGTTATTTCGACACCCAAGTGATTATAAACAAAACAAAAAAAAAAGAAAAAGAAAGGCTCATTTCCAATTTTCCCTAAATCCTAGTTGCGCGCGCAAAGAGGGCAAAGTCGAGCTAGGCAAGCATAGGTAGGTGTTTATTTGCTTCTTTGATCATTCCATTTTCTTCATGTGAGATCGAAGCATCATAGTTGACTTCCATTGATGATCATTTACTTGTTTTCAATTCATCGCAAGATTGACTATCGGGCTAGGGCATCATTATTTGCTTCCATTGATGATTATATACTATACTTGATTGATCAAGTCTGAGGGCATGTGACTATTTCTTCCTTCTGTATATATCATTGCTTAATTTGATTGGGTTATTGACACACCATTATAATGCTCACTATTGTATTTTACTTGTTTGGATCTTTGAGGGCCCCTGTTTAACACTAGAGCATTATTGTTGGATCCTTGCATTTTTATTGTTTGCTTTTTATGATGACCTAGGGCATCAATGATTAACTATTACTTATTTTCAATTCATCGCATGACTGACTATCAGGTTAGGGAATCATTATTTTCCTCCATTGATGATTATTTATTATACTTGATTGCTCAAAGTCACGGGCCTGTAACTGTTTCTTCCTTCTGTATATATCATTTCTTGATTTCATTTGGTTATTGACACAATATTATAATGCTCACTGTTGTATTTTACTTGTTTGGATCTTTGAGGACCCGTGTTTAACACTAGGGAATTATTGTTGGATCCTTGCATTTTTATTATCTTCTTGTTGTAATCACCTAGGACATCAATGATTAACTATTACTTATTTTCAATTCATCACATGATTGACTTAGGCTAGGGCATAATTATTTTCTTCCATTGATGATTATTTACTATACTTGATTGCTCAAGGCTGCGAGTCTATGACTGTTTCTTCCTTCTGTATATATTATTGCTTGATTTGATTTGGTTATTGACACAAAATTATAATGCTCACTATTGTATTTTACTTGTTTGGATCTTTGAGGACCCATGTTTAACACTAGGGCATTATTGCAGGATCCTTGCATTTTTATTTCCTGCTTGTTGTGATGACCTAGGGAATCAATGATTAACTATTACTTGTTTTTGATTCATTGCATGACTAACTATCGGGCTAGGGCATCATTATTTTCTTCTATTGATGATTATTTATTATAATTGATTTCTCAAGGCCGCAGGCCTGTGACTATTTCTTCCTTTTGTATATACCATTGCTTGATTTGATTTGGTTATTGACACAACATTATAATGTTCACTATTGTATTTTACTTGTTTGGATCTTTGAGGACCTGTGTTTAACACTAGGGCATTATTTTTGGATCCTTGCATTTTTATTATCTGCTTGTGCTGACCTAGGGCATCAATAATTAACTATTACTTGTTTTCAATTCATTACATGATTGACTATTGGGCTAGGGCATCATTATTTGCTTCCATTGATGATTATTTACTGTACTTGATTTCATTTTTTATTGCTACAAGATACTTTTGTAATGTTGGACAATGAGTCCTTTGTAAGAGCAATAAGATCCATTTTGTATTCACCCCTAATAGGGTTATAGACTCCTAATAGGGTCTATCCTCTAACAAGGACTTGTATTAATGCAATATTCTTCTCCTAACAAGGACACAATACTTTTAGTACATTATTTGTGGGTGCTATCCCCACTAGGGTTTTCCCTTGACTAGGGTTTCCTCAAGAACAAATCATGGTGTTATGAGTTATTTACTTTATGTGTATGTTCTTCTTATTTCAGTTATTGCATAGTAAGTTTGAATTGGTTTAAAAGGAATAAAAGTATTGCAATATTGTTTCACCCCCCCCTCCCCCCCCCCCCTCTCACTATTGCTTGATCCCACCAACATCACTCTTATCAACTCGATCCATTGGAGTGGTTCTCTAAAATTAACTCGCTTGAAGCTGATAATTATGAAGCACTGCACACATTTGAGTAAAGAAAGAGAATTCGGGAAGAAATATCTCATTTTTAATGTCTTTTTGTAAATTAGCAGTGAAAATACATTGCACATCAATATCATGCACATGATAAGATATCTGAGCACACAAATGCTTAAATCTACCAATGAAAATAAATAGTTTTTCTTTAATATGTTATTTATAATGCATCAAATTAGTCAAAGAAATATTAGGACCAATATTATTTTGAAAGCATTGAATGAAAGCACTAGTAAGTTTTTGAAAGGAATCAATGGAATAAGAAGGCACTACAACATTTGGGGTCAAATTCTGACGGTGGGTAGCAACGGCACTACCATTTATGTGTGATTTTTGTGTTTTTTTTAACAAGTGCCCTCGACGCTATCATAATAGCGATGGTGCCTTCATTATTTCAACACCCACGTGATTATAAACAAAACAAAAAAACAAAAAAAAAGGCTCATTTCCAATTTTCCCTAAATCCCAGCTGCGTGTGCAAAGAGGGCGAAGTCGAGCTAAGCAAGCATAGTTAGGTGTTTATTTGCTTCTTTGATCATTCCATTTTCTTCATGTGAGATTGAAGCATCATAATTGACTTCCATTGATGATCATTTACTTGTTCTCAATTCATTGCAAGATTGACTATCGGGTTAGGGCATCATTATTTTCTTCCATTGATGATTATTTACTATACTTGATTGATCAAGTCTGAGGGCATGTGACTGTTTCTTCCTTTTGTATATATCATTGCTTAATTTGATTTGGTTATTGACACACCATTATAATGCTCACTGTTGTATTTTACTTGTTTGGATCTTTGAGGGCTTGTGTTTAACACTAGAGCATTATTGCTGGATCCTTGCATTTTTATTGTTTGCTTGTTATGATGACCTAGGGCATCAATGATTAACTTTTACTTATTTTCAATTCATCGCATGACTGACTATCAAGTTAGGGAATCATTATTTTCTTCCATTGATGATTATTTATTGTACTTGATTGCTCAAAGTCGCGGGCCTGTAACTGTTTCTTCCTTCTGTATATATCATTTCTTGATTTCATTTGGTTATTGACACAATATTATAATGCTCACTGTTGTATTTTACTTGTTTGGATCTTTGAGGACCCGTGTTTAACACTAGGGAATTATTGTTGGATCCTTGCATTTTTATTATCTTCTTGTTGTAATCACCTAGGAGTACATCAATGATTAACTATTACTTATTTTCAATTCATCACATGATTGACTTAGGCTAGGGCATAATTATTTTCTTCCATTGATGATTATTTACTATACTTGATTACTCAAGGCTGCGGGTCTGTGACTATTTCTTCCTTCTGTATATATTATTGCTTGATTTGATTTGGTTATTAACACAAAATTATAATGCTCATTGTTGTATTTTACTTGTTTGGATCTTTGAGGACCCATGTTTAACACTAGGGCATTATTGCAGGATCCTTGCATTTTTATTTCTTGCTTGTTGTGATGACCTAGGGAATCAATGATTAACTATTACTTGTTTTCAATTTATTGCATGACTGACTATCAGGCTAGGGCATCATTATTTGCTTCTATTGATGATTATTTATTATACTTGATTTCTCAAGGCCGCAGGCCTGTGACTGTTTCTTCCTTTTGTATATACCATTACTTGATTTGATTTGGTTATTAACACAACATTATAATGCTCACTATTGTATTTTACGTGTTTGGATCTTTGAGGACTTTTGTTTAACACTAGGGCATTATTTTTGGATCCTTGCATTTTTATTATCTTCTTGTGATGACCTAGGGCATCAATAATTAACTATTACTTGTTTTCAATTCATTACATGATTGACTATTGGGCTAGGGCATCATTATTTGCTTCCATTGATGATTATTTACTGTACTTGATTACTCAAGGTTGTGGGCCTGTGACTATTTCTTCCTTCTATATATACCATTGCTTGATTTGATTTGGTTATTGACACAACATTATAATGCTCACTATTTTATTTTACTTGTTTGGATCTTTGAGAACCCGTGTTTAACACTAGGGCATTATTGTTGGATCCTTGCATTTTTATTTACTGCTTGATGTGATGACCTAGGGTATCAATGATTAACTATTACTTGTTTCAATTCATCATATGATTTACTATGTATGGCTTGATTATGCACATGCATGACTGTAGATGAGGATATGTAATAGGATATCATGCATTGCTTAGATCCCTTGGATCTAATCCCATTTCTTTCCTTCTTGCAGGTTCTGGATCAAGTAGGAGCACACTAGATTCGCACCTTGGTCATCCTTCCATCATCTCTTTAGGAAATGTTTGGTACCTTATTATTTATGCTCATTTACTCATGTATGTTTGTATTCAACCTTAGCTTTCTAGGAGTTGGCTATTCCCATGGCCTGTGTGAGCCTAGATTTGTTGTTGTATCATTATCATTTTTGCTTCATTATGCCTATTTGAATGCACCCGGGCTTATGATCTTCATATCTCATGAAGCTAGAGCATTATGGATTTACTAATTGCATGATCATAACCAATAGTACATGAAGAAAATGTAATGATCAAAGAGCCAAATAAACACCTACCTCTTCTTTTGTACACTTTCCATCATCAAAGATCCATCCACAAAGCTTGGTGATATCAAACATCTTAACTCCTTTACCTTTCCAGTAATTTTGCTCCTTTATTTCACCAAATTCTCTATATTGTAAAGTAGAGGAATGGCTTGACCTTCTGAATCATATGTTGAAGCAACTAAAGGATCAAATGAGTGACCAATTTTCTCTACCCTCTACACACAATCCTTAATCTTCTTCACAATATCATCAGTAAATTTAGATACACTCGACACAAGGACTTATAATTGTTACAACCTTCATTTAGAGAAGCTTGAATATTTTTTACACTTATTTCCCACAATACTCTATCATAAGCTAATGTATTATTTAGCTCATTGAATCTTCTATCACCAATTTCTCTTCTCAACTTAAGTTTAGTAGGTTTTTCAAATGATTCAAATTGTGATCTTACCATGCCATTTAGGTTCTTGAAGGTGTTGGAGGGACTTGCTACAACATCTCTTACAAATGTTGTTACTAACTTATCAAGCATTTTAGATGCCTCCTCCATCAAATTTATCTCTTAGAGGTAGTTCCTTTCTATTTCTTCTCTTTCTTCTGCTTCAACAACTTGAGAAAATTTTAGCTTTTGTAGGGGAAAAGTATAGATAAATCAACTAGCCCTTGAGGAATATGTATATCATCATCTATTATTTCAATATTTACATATCTCCTCACTAATTTTCTAGTGTCTCTTGCTTCCATAACTCCTTTTCCCTTGCCAACAATGTCAACCTTTCTATCAATTTGGGTATTTGGATCTTCTATTATCAAAGGCATCATTGGTTTTAGAGGTTGGATGTCCTCTACCTATTCACTCCTTTTAGGTTATTTCTCATTCATTTCTTCACCTTATGCTTCCTTCTCCTTTTCTATATCTACTTCCTTTTCCTTCTCTATCTCCTTCTCTTTCTCCTCATTATCTACTTCCTATTCTTTTTCTTCCTTTTGATCATTTTCCTTCTCTGATTCTTTCCTTGTCTTGTCCTCAAGGTTCTCTATTGTACTATCAATTTGATTAGTTATATCTTTTGGAGTATTTATTTCATCATCATCAATAATATCTTCCATTAGAATCTTAGGTACATCCACATTATTTATTTCTATAAGTGTGACTTATGCAACTTGTGGAACACTTACTGAGGCTTGTTATACCTACACACCACTATCCTTTGTTTTTGTAACCCCCATTCTATTTGTCTTTTTTGTGTGACATGTGAATCACTAGTTTTACCATGTGTCACTACTTGATATTGTTCCACCTACTTATCTTAAGGAATATCATTATTTGGCATGCCAATTTTAGGTGTTTAAGTGCTTGCATCATCACCTTTTGGAATGACTTCATATTGGTTATTATCAAGATACACCTGCAATATCTTTTCAATTTCATCATATAAATCCTTCAACTTGACCAACTTGAATTTATTCATTTTATGCTTATTTCATAATTTCTTCTCTATATCCTTGAGAATTTGCTTCACTTCTTCATTTGCAATGACCGAATAGAGATCAATTATCACTTTCTCCCTTATCTTCTTATCTTCTGCAATTGTGTATGATTTCCTTGCATCCAGAATATTATAGAGACTTTGTGTTATCACTATCTATATGAGATCTATCTTGAAAATATACAAGTATCTGATTACTACCTCCTCAACTACTCTCCTTTCATCATCACTAAACATATCATAGAATTTCATTATAGGCTTTATATTTACATGAGAAGGAATAGAGGGAAATATAATAAAATATTATATTTTAAACTTGCAAGAAAGGCTCATATAATAAGTTATATGGGGTGTAAGCTTGAAGCTTCAAGCTCAATTAGTTTTTGGACATTTATAAATACCTTCAAAGGAAGAAATGGATTCATTCTATTATTCATTTGATATTTTGTGACTTTGGAGATTGTGTTGTTGGAAACCAAGGGTTTCAGAAATTTTGATCTTGTAGGATTTTGAATCCTACCAAGACTCTTCACTTTGAATTGGTGAATAATTGCGAGTGAATTATGCTTGTGGGTGGCTTATCTCAAGGAAATCGATTGTGCTAAAATTGGTGACCAATTTGTGTAGTGGACTTGTGTGGTAATCAATAATTAATCTCAAAGATAGTTTGCAAGGCCTGTTAATTATTTGTGATTGCATATCACAGCCAATAAGGGTTGTGTTAGGAAGTATTGATTGTTGTGTCTTTACATAAAAGGATGAAATTCCTTTTTACAATCAACATTAGCAATTTGGGGATCGATACTATAGTAGGAAAGGCACATGTTGTGTTGATGGTGATTGTCTTGACATTAGAAGCAGTGTGGACCTTCTTAGAAGTTGTCATATTTTGTATGTTGTGATTTCCTACAAAATACCTTTAACAAAAAATAGACAATTTTAGTCAATCAAGAGACATCATCAAAATGATCATACAAAAGCATCATCACATATGTCCAAATTAAGAAATACCAACAATGATGCAAGTATGGGCCTTGGAAGATCTTCAAGATAGTGATCCAAGAAGGAATAGTCAAACAGTAAGGATGCCATCAAATGATCATGCAATTAGTAAATCCATAATGCCCTAGCTTCATGAGATCCAATAGTAAATAAAAATGCAAGGATCCAGCAATAATGCCCTAGTATTAAAAATTGGTCCTCAAAGATCCAAAAAAGTAAAATACAACAGTAAGCATTATAATGTTGTGTCAATAACCAAATCAAATCAAGCAATGATATATATATATATATATATATATATATATATATATATATATATATATATATATATATATATATATATATATATATATATATATATATATATATATATATATATATATATATATATATATATATATATATATATATATATATATATATATATATATATATATATATATATATATATATATATATATATATATATATATATAAGGAAGAAATAGGCATAGGCTCGCGGCCTTGAGCAATCAAGTACAGTAAATAATCATCAATGGAAGCAAATAATGATGCCCTAGCCCAATAGTCAATCATGCGATGAATTGAAAACAAGTAATAGTTAATCATTGATGCCCTAGGTCATCACAGCAAGCAGATAATAAAAATGCATGTTTGATTATGATTGCATCACCTTGTATTCGAACACCATGACCTTATGACATGTTCTGAGTTATTGATGTGGATGCCTCATTTAAAAATGATGTCATAGCAACATCAAATGAAACACCAACATTTGATGTTGATGTTGCATTGTTTAGATGATGCATCCACAGTACTGATCACACTCTTGCACCATTGTGACTTATGTATGTCCACTTGATGTTTTCCATGATGGTATCTTCTTCCTCCTGTAACATCTTTCTAAGTGCACATGTCTTGTAGATGGTTTCCTTCTAGAAATTTATAGCTTGATTATGCACATTCATGATTGTAGATAAGGATATGTAATAGGACATCATGCATTGCTTATATCCCTTGGATCTAACCCCATTTCTTTCCTTATTACAGGTTCTAGATCAAGTACCTAAGCACATTGGATTCACACCCTGGTCATCCTTCTATCATCTCTTCAGGAAATGTCTGGTACCCTATTGTTTATGCTCATTTACTCATGTATGTTTGTATTCAACCTTATCTTTCTAGGAGTTGTCTATTCTCACAGCTTGTGTGAGCCTAAATGTTTTATTTTTCACTCCTATCTTTGTATAGTACACACAAGTTTTTCAACATATATATACATATGCTTCACATATATACAATCTTTTCAATATATATATTAATATTAGGGAAAAGGCTTCACCTTCCTTTCATCCCTATGCTAGAGCAAGGGTGGAATTTAAAACTTTATGCTATATCCCTAAACATGCTCAAAGCTATGAGCTTGGACTCTATTATTTCATGCTATTTTGGTCTCAAAGAGGGATTGGTTTTGGCTATGCCACCATTGTTGTTGTATTTGGGATGTTTCCTCTACTGGACCGAGCTTTGTGGATGGATCTTTGATGATGGAAAGTGTACAAAAGCAAATGTAGGTGTTTATTTGGCTCTTTGATCAGTCCATTTTCTTTATGTTTTCTCGAAGCATCATTATCATTACCTCCACCTAGGGCATCAATGATTAACTATTACTTGTTTTCAATTCATCACATGATTGACTATCAAGCTAGGGCATCATTATTTGCTTCCATTGATGATTATTTACTGTACATACTTGATTTCTCAAGGCCACGGGCCTGTGACTATTTCTTCCTTCTATATATATCATTGCTTAATTTGATTTGGTTATTGACACAACATTATAATGCTCACTGTTGTATTTTACTTGTTTGGATCTTTGAGGACCCATGTTTAACACTAGGGCATTATTGTTGGATCCTTGCATTTTTATTATATGCTTGTTGTGATGACCTAGGGCATCAATGATTAACTATTACTTATTTTCAATTCATCGCATGATTGACTATCAGGCTAGGGCATCATTATCTACATCCATTGATGATTATTTATTGTACTTGTTTGCTTAAGGCCACGTGCATGTGACTGTTTCTTCCTTCTTTATATATCATTGCTTGATTTGATTTGGTTATTGATACAACATTATAATGCTCACTATTGTATTTTACTTGTTTGGATCTTTGAGGACCTATATTTAACACTAGGGAATTATTGTTGTATCCTTGCATTTTTATTATCTACTTGTTGTGGTGACCTAGGGCATCAATGATTAACTATTACTTGTTTTCAATTCATCGCATGATTGACTATCGAGCTAGGGCATCATTATTTGATTCTATTGATGATTATGTATTTTACTTGATTTCTCAAGGCCTCGGGCATGTGAATGTTTCTTCCTTCTATATATATCATTACTTGATTTGATTTGGTTATTGACACAACATTATAATGCTCACTGCTATATTTTACTTGTTTGGATCTTTGAGGAAACATGTTTAACATTAGGCTATTATTGTTGGATCCTTTCATTTTTATTTACTAATTTTGATGACCTAGGGCATCAATAATTAACTATTACTTGTTTTCAATTCATCGCATGATTGACTATCAGTGATGTAGAGCCCTCTACTATCCCCTAAAGGAACCTAGCTCAACTTAAGGATTCTACAAGTGTCTTAGAACTCACTCAAGGAGTTAGTCTCAACTCAAGGATCAAATATAGTGCTCTGACTTTAGACAACCAACACCTTAAACATTTTGAACAAACTCACTTCCTCTGATCTCTTATGCCAACTTCTCTTGACATCAAACATCTACTCGAGGATCCCAATCTAAGCTTCTCCCAATGCACCTAGAGCCTCCAATATGTCAAATCTTCCAAAAATTCTTCCACCCTATTTCCAACACCTTAGAACACCTAATCATGGCCAACATACCATGTTACACTAGCCTTCCAAGTTTGGTTAAGTTATCTTCCACACAAAGCACTCCAATAGCCCTTCTACACTTGTAGCCCTCACCAGTAACAAAGTTGCCCTTTACTCCAAATCTTCCCAAACAACTAAAGAAACTATTCATTGATTTATATACCCTTTTGGATTCTCTAAATCCTACCCAAATCCCAAGGTAGAATCCTTTGGACCGTCTAGTAGATCCAACAACCTAGTAGTCACCAAATAGGCCTAATTGAACCCCATTTACAAAGCATCTTATAAATTTACTCATCCCATTGACTCCCGACCAAGAAAAAATATTGAGTAAGGTCTAAAAACAAAATATTTTCAAATTTTTAAGGTCTCACCACTTACCAAATTCACTAGCCACCAAACCCTTTCTTCTAGGGTCATTTACCTAGGGTCTGCACAAAAGAACCCTTGCAACCTCCTCCAAAGTAATCCAATTGATCCAACACATCAATATTGGTCCATAAAACAATAATCCATCACCAAATACCTCCATTATTAAGGGCATTCTTCCTCCATGTGACTGGTGCAAGACAGGGCACCCATCAATCAACAATCTACCACCATTCTGTGGCTTCCCAAACACTTCATCTTCACATATCCCTGCACAAAAAACTTAATTACAAGGATATCATACAACATTGACAACTCCCACCAATCATTGTAGCCACAGGGGTGGGAGAGTCACTTCATTGTGAAGGTTTCAAACCCAAAACATCGACTGTGACCTCAATGCCTAGGAACAGTCAAATGATAGTCAATTACTTGGGTTCAGTAATAATCCAAAACACTAAAATAAAGATATGAATATGTAAACAAGATACCAAACAATTTTTTTACACCTCCATCAAAGACAAATCATGTTTTATTCAAACATTTGAATTTGTTGTTATTGTAATTGTACCCTACGGGTAGTCACTATTGCAAGGAAAATGTTTGTTCTTTTATTGATTGAAACTTATTTCATTGAATCTTTACACACCAAACTCTCCATTCCCCCTCCACTCATGTGGATAAACCTTGAAATTGACTTCTAAAACTCCTAAAAACCAATTGTACCCATAACCAACAATCTAAATTATTCAATAATAGTCTCTAACCGACTGTCATAACAAAATATGACTAAATATTATTGTCAAGTTGACAACTAATGTTGTCAACTCGACAACATGAGTATAATGCCCCCTCTAATGACTTTTAAAAGGTTTAAAGACAACCTTTTCAATCCACACTAACCCCCCACATGAGCCTTATGTTGGATATTGCTAATGCATGGGGAGATGATTGAGACATTTAATATGTTTAATTGCTACGTTACTGAATGGGCACTCATATTGTTGTCATCTATGTTTTGTCACTGATGTCAACATATGTTTTTGTGAGGAAAATAGGCTGGTTATCACAGTGTATGGACACTGTACGGATGTTTCAGATGCTGTGAAGATAGATGAGAGTTCAAGAGGATGTTGTGATCTTATATCCAAGATTGCATCTTGTAATGTTTCATATTGGATAAGTTACAAATGTTTTGGTGAAGACTAGTCACTAACTGTGATAGTGAGAAATGACAGAGTCAGTCTCTATGTTTCTGGTATATCTTCTAGATGATATGGATTCAAGGTATGCAAACTTTAGGGACAATAGATAGGATACTGAAGGATTTTCATTATCCAACACAAGGTACATATTTATTGGTGATGTCAACTATGGCATGTGCTCTGGAAAATACTTATTTGGAAGTTGACTCAGGAGATGTAGCATGCATTTTGTTTTGTAAATTATAAATTAAGGATGGCGGTCCTTAATTGTTGTAATGGAATCATTGCATACTTGTTTTAGATACCGTGTGTATCTTAGCAAGGGTTTATGTAATTTTTTGTAAGTAGGAAAGGCTTATAGGCTGACCTAATCATGAGAATTGTAATATGGTATAAATGAAAGGTATTTTCTTTGGAAAATATATGGATGGGAAAAAGATGAAATAAAGAAGTTGTGAATGTTGCGAGCTTGTGTCTTCTATATGTAGAGCATAGATTTAGTAGTGGACTTCATTAGAACTGATCAAGCAAAGACAGTTGTTGTTGAACAGTTCAAAAAGATTGTTTATTTCTTCATATACACTTGTGTTGCGAATAGTGAGTTCTAAAGGTGGATTTAACCTTCCTTGGGTAGTGAGCCCTCCCTTTCTTCTTAATGGGGTTTGTCCTCTAACAAGGACTATGTACTGTAATGTTTCAATAAGCTCTTAACAGGGCTAAATCTTCTAATAAGGATACTACACTCTCAGTACATCATTTGTTGGTGCTAATTCCCATCAGGGTTTCCCCGAGACCAAAATATTGTGTTATTGTGTCAGCATTCATTGTTTTCATTGGATTTGATATTGCTGCTACTTAAAGTTTAAAGTTTAATAATCTTCCATACAACTGATTCACCCCCCCTCTCAGTTGTATTGTGGATTGTTATTCCTAACACCTTATAGGCTATAATTGCATTAAAATGCAAATTTACATCTTTTTGACATCTTTTCACTTTTGATTGCATTTATATGTTGTTAATGGAATTAATGGTCATAATATAAACCTAGATGACCATATAGGTCCTTACCCCTTATATCTATCCTTGGGTCAACCAAGTGCCCCAAGGTTACATTACTATCCCCATGCCATTCAATGGCTTACATAACATCATTTGTTGATCATATTATCAAATGATCCAAAATCATTACAAACATGATGAAAACAATATGAAATGACCATCCATGGTCTATTAGAATTACAAATGACCTTAAATGGTCTTGCCCTATCACCCAAGGATCCACAATGACTCATGTGTACTTCCCTTGCTCCGGAGTTGATCTTAGTGCTCCTGCACCAATCGGGCTAGGGCATCATTATTTGCTTCCACTGATGATTATTTACTGTACTTGATTGCTCAAGTCCATGGTCTTATGATTGTTTCTTCCTTCTATATATATCACTGCTTGATTTGATTTGGTTATTGACACAACATTATAATGTTCACTATTGTATTTTACTTCTTTGGATCTTTAAGGACCTGTGTTTAACACTAGGGCATTATTATTGGATCCTTGTATTTTTATTTACTGTTGGATCTCATGAAGCTAGGGAATTATGGATTTACTAATTACACATGATCATTTGATGGCATGTTTACTGTTTGACTATTTCTTCTTGGATCATTATCTTGAAGATCTTCCAAGGCTTGTGCTTGCATCACTATTGGTATTACTTAATTTGGACATATATGATGATGCTTTTGTATGATCATTTTGATGATGTCTTTTGATGTTCATTGTTGTAAATAAAGTAGTCAGCAAATTTTGAAATTGAATTTTTGAACATTTGGGAGTTAATTCCATGGGAACATGATCCATCTTGCCTCCATGGGATTAACCTAAGATAAAGGGAATGGTAAAATTAAGTTGGGGATTGATTGTTTGAACATGCAATGAATTGAAAACAAGTAATAGTTAATCATTTATGCCCTAGGTCATCACAACAAGCAGATAATAAAAATGCATATTTGATTACGACTACATCACCTTGTATTAGAACACCATGACCTTATGACATGTTCTGAGTTATTGATGTGGATGCCTCATTTGGAAATGATGTCATATCAACATCAATTGAAACAAAAACATTTGATGTTTTTGTTGCATTTTTCTGATGATGCATCCATAGTACTAATCATGCTCTTGGACTACTGTGACTTATGTATGTCTACTTGATGTTTTCCATGATGGTATCTTCTTCCTCTTGTAGCATCTTTCTGAGTGCACATGTCTTGTAGCATGGTTTCCTTCTAGAAATGTATGGCTTGATTATGCACATTCATGATTGTAGATGAGGATATGTAATAGGATATCATGCATTTCTTAGATCCCTTGGATCTAACCCCATTTATTTCCTTCTTGCAGGTTCTAGATCAATTAGGAGCACAATGGATTCACACCCTGGTCCTTCCATTATCTCTTTAGGAAATGTATGGTACCCTATTTTTTATGCTCATTTAGTCATGTATGTTGACTTGTGTTATATAGAAGTCACCGCCATACCTATACAAATCTTCACCTACACACTAACAATCAAGCAAAGATCTTATACATTCTATAATGAATGGAATTACATGGTCATATAAAATATGCATATAAGGAATAAAACACAACAAGAAGTAGTTTGTGATAGGAGATTACTGGTAGTATGAAGGAGAATTAGGAGCTGTGACAAGGAGTTCATGGTAATGTAGTAAAGAGTAAGAGATTATGAAAGGAGGTTTACTATCCTGTAACAAAACTAGGTAATAGCAACAAACTAGGTGGAAAGTCAAAACCACCTTGAATCTGCTTCACAAGAGCCTTTGAATGGGTGACTGTCTTTCCCTCACCTTTATCACTCCCCTGTCACTTCCCTTGCAACTATGTTGTAAGTTGTGGATTCTCTTGTTAGTAGTATCCGAAAGAAGGTCATTAAAGGATATAATAGGTCCTTAGGAGGTGATCCATGAAGGATATCACTTTGTGGTAATACTTCTTCCATAATAGCACCAATATGTTGCACTGGTTCTTGATGACAAGAGATCTCCATTGTTTCATTAAGTTCTTCCATTTGTGGAAGATGAGGAGGAGTAAAGGAGACATTTTCATTACTTGTTTTTCAGTATCTTCTTGAGGGTTTTCAGTATCTTCTACAACATGTTGTAAATTTCATTACTTCTTTTTATTTCTATTTTGGCTTCAAAGTTCCCTATCCATCTTCTATTTTCATTTCTTACAGGAGATTTTAGCTAACACCTCCACTTCCTCTTTTGTAGTACCATGGGAAACATAAGCAAGGTTATCCAGATGACTAGATGACCATTTAGGGTTTCAAAAAATAGAGGATTTATTTAGTTTATTTTTCACACTCAGACGAGTAATAGGACTCTTTTTTAGTGTCTTGGGGGTTTTACTAGCAAGGCTAGTTTTCAAGCTTCTCTTTTGAGTGGATTCCCCCTCAAGGGTCTCAATTTTAGTAGGTTGGGGTTCCTCAATTTCTAATCCATAATCCACAAAAGTATCCCATCCAATTTGGGGTTTTATAGTAAGAAGGTCGTGTATGACAAGAATTTTGATCAAGTTAAATTTACAAAGTAACATATCATTTATAAAACCTACCGTAACATGTCATTTTTTGTTTGACATTTTTTTTCACAACTAAAGAGTTCTCACCACGAGAAAATAGAGTGACCATTTTCTATCAAAACCATATATGCAGATATAAACATTAAGTGCAACATGTCCAATTTTTTTATAGATATACACATTAAGGATCATGTCAAATAATACAAGGGAATTCAATCAAAATAGGGAGACAATCGCTAGATTTTTGTCTAACTTTCAAAGAGAAGGTGATGTCAAATGTTATTGTCCATGCAAGAGTTGTAACAACTTAAAGACAAGAAGAATCAAAATCAAAACATTAAAGAGACATTGTAGGGAGAATAATCACATTGAAGGGGGGTTTGATTATCATCCATTGGTAAGTTGTTTGTTATATTATTTTCACAATTAATATACATATGAACCATGGAAGGAGGTTTGATTATCACATTCAAGGGGGGTTTGATTATCATCATTTTTATATAGGTCGATCTCCCCAATTTAGTACATGATATGGACCACCATATCTCAGAGGAACATGGGGTTGTAAATATAGATGAACATGGAGGTGTGAGTATTGAAGCTGAATATCATGATCCCATGGAACATGATGATCATGCGCCAAAAAACACATTTAAAGATGATGGTATGAATGCATTGATCCTTGACACATTTGGTATTGGTGTTGTTGTTGTTGCTAATGATGATGATAATGATTATGATGAGGATGACATTGACATCATCCATGACATACCTATACTTCAAAAGGTGAACATGACCCTTTACAAAGGCTCCCAATCTACTCTTCTCTTTGTTGTATTGTTGTTGGTGAATTTGAAGTTTATGAATGGTTTATCTAACGTAGCAATGTCATGTATGCTAAGGTTTGTCATATACGTAATTATAGTCTATAAAAGGTGAAACATGTACCATTAAGATTGTTTATAGTAATGGCTTATATTTTTTGTTGCAGATTGATAGGTGAGTTTTTGTTACCACCATCAAATATTCTCCCTTGCTCATATCAAGAATTATGTGCCACTATAAAACATATTGGAATGGAGTATCAAGAAATAGATGTTTGTCCTGAAGATCATGTTATTTATCATAAAGAACATGAATATACAATAGAATTCCCTAAATGCCATATGAGAAAATATCAAGATGATCAAATGAAAAAAGGTGTCTCACAAGGTTCTTCATTAATCCCCATTATTCCATGTCTAAAATGATTATTTAGGTGTAGTGGCTTGGCAAAATTTATGGATTACATGCATGCAACAAGATTTGAGATGACATTATTTGAATGCCCGTGGATGGTTCATCATTTATGGACATAGATGAAAAGTGACGACACTTTAAAGAAGAACCCCAAAATCTCAGGCTTTCTCTGGCAGCAAATGGTGTCAATCCATTTGGAGAGATGAGATCTATTTACTCGGTGTGGCCTATTTTCATTATCAATAATAACCTTCCTCCATGGATGTGAATAAAGAGGGAGAACATTATCTTGGAAATTATTGTTCTAACTATTTTATTATTTTATAGTTATCTACATGAAATTATAATTCTTGGAGTGAAATGACCACAATTATTATCTAATGTTGTTAATTCAACTAGGTAAGTACCAAGTGAAAGATATGAATGTATATATTGTGCCTCTTATCAACAAGTTGAAGGTGTTATGGAATGGTTTCACTATGTATGACATCTCTAGACCAATTGAACAAAGACAATTTCAATTCCATGCAATTCTTGTGTGGACAATTCATGATGCCCCAGGGTTGACACATTTCTGTGGTATGTTATGGTGAATTCTAGTTGTACGTGATAATTCTAATTCTAAAAATTAACATATTTAATCCAATTGTATCATTATCTTGTAGGTCTTCAAAAAAAAGGAAAATTTTTATGTCCAATTAGTGGTCCAAAGATGAAATCTCATCATTCCAAAAGTTTAAGAAAGCAGGTGTTTGATGAGTATAGGCACTTCCTCCATAGAAATCATAAGTATATGTATCATTGGAAAATGGAAGCACTTCCATTTAGGACAGGTTTAGCCCTTTGAGTAAGTGGTCTAGGGCCATTTCAAGCACCTTTGAGTGGGTCTTTGACTGGATCTAGATTTTTCCCCTGGTTCTGCTTCTCTCTCCACCTGTTTCCAGCCTCTTTCTGGCACCTTTTCCTGAGAAACTAAGATCTTTGACTTCAAGGTCAAGGATGACCTTCTGGGTCAAGGTCGACCTTGAATTTGACCTAGGTCAAGGATGACCTCAACTTTGACCTAGGTCAAAGTCAACCTTGACCTTGACCCTAGGTTCAAATTTTAGATTTCGGAGGTTTCGAGATGTCAGGCTTCAGAAAGTTTTATTTTCCTGCTTCCAGATCGGCTGTTTCAGATTTTGGAATGGTAAACTCTTAAATTGTATTTAATCTAGGTCCATTTCTAGGGGTTAAGGCTTAATTGGAATTTAATTCCCCTATGTCAGCCTCTCTAGAATTTTGTGCCCTAGACTAGTATAAAAGGAAGCCTTCCTCTCTCATTTTCACATCCACATATCTCATAAATCCACGATCAAGTCATCTATCTCTCTCAAGTGAAATCAAGTGATCAAGAAAATTCAAGAAAGAAAGAAGGAGAAGGAAAGCATTCATCCTCTAGCATTCAAGAATTCAAGATCCAATTCATCAAGGAGATCCATTGATAGCCATTGAAGGATTCAATCTCTTTGGAGCCCTCTTGTTGAAGATTTCCTCCATCCACATTCATCCAAGTTTCTTCCTATTCCAAGATCCACTCAAGATTGGTGTTGAAGATCTAATACAATTGATTTGCGATATCCTACATTCAATTCTACATTCATTTGGAGCATCCATACTTGTGGATTCAAGGATTTGAATCCTCCACAAGGATTTCAACATAAGCAAGGTGAATAGTTCCATTTACTTTGTTTATATATTGTAGTTTCAATTAAATTTCAAGGTTGATTCCAAACTGGGGTTTGACCAAGGAAAACCCTTCATCCAACAAACAAAAACTTTTTTCTTGCAGATCCAAGTGTGGGACAGTGAATATCAGTGTAGATCTGAGTACCCTTTTCGGTGAACTTTCAGGATTCGTGAATAAAATTTCTGTCGAAACAGTGCAGGTCAAGGACAACCTTGTGGGGTAAGATTGTACCCGGGGTAAGATCTTACCCCTATCTTGGGTTAAGGATGACCTTACTCAAAAAAACAAAAGGTTTCTAGGTTTTCTCTATTTTTGCATTTCCAACTCGAATCCGATTGCAGAATTCTCCGAAACTGTACACAGGCATAAGAAAATAGCATTTTCTAGATCTGTCCTACTTGAGGTTAGTATTTTTTTTCAATTTAATTAATATTTCAATACACACTTGCTATAATGGAATATAAGTGAATAGGATAAAATAGTGTTCATCCTATTAATGAATGGGGGAAATATGAGATCTACTTCTAAATCCAAATTCCCAAAGGAGAGATCCAAATTGATCAACCAAAAGGTTAATACACAACTGAATCAATCTATAGAGAATATGAAGGAGGAAGAAAACCTTATATTTCCCTATGGGTAATATATGCTTGAAATCTGAAATAATTGAAAGGAAAATACTAACCTCAAAATAGGGAAAATCTAAAAAATGCCAATTTCTGATGTCTGTGTGTAGTTTCGAGCAATTCTACAACTTGTTTCGAACTGGAAACATCGAGACGAAGAAAACCCAGAAAAATTTTATCTTTCTGACATCAGGTAGTCTTTGACCCCGATAAAAGGTCAAAGGCTACATTCTTATTCTGAAGGTCGACTTTGACTTTGTTTGCAAATCTTAGAAGTTCACCGAAAAGGGTATCCGAATCCAAGCTCAACTCCAAAGTTTTGCACCTGTACCTACAAGAAAAAAAGGGTTTTTGTTGTTTGTTTGAGGGGTTTGCCTTGGTCAAACCCCGGTTTAGAATCAACCTTAATATTGAAATTGAAATTGAGAATGCTAGTAAGTAGTAGAAATAGATCTAACAATGAAGCTATGCAATTCGATAGATATGCAATTGTATTTGAAATGTAATCAAGTATGTTAATATGAAAGCTTGGAATCAACACTAACAAATGTGAATCAAAACCTCCATGCTTGTATACTTGGAATCCACCTTGAGGTAAGAATGAATGGATCTTCAATGGAGAACTTGAATGGAGAAGAGGGCTTGAATGCTTGAATGGATGCTTGATCTTGCTTGAGAGAGAACTTTATGGCTTGTGAATATCTCCTTGAGAGCTCCTTGATCATGAAATTGCTTGGTGAATAATGGATGAGAAAATGAGAGAGGAAGGCCTCCTTTTATAGTGATCTAGGGCACAAACCTCTAGAGAAGGCTGACATTGGAGAATTAAATCCCAATTAACCTTAACCCCTAGAAATGGGCCCATATTAAATGCAATTTAAGGATTTACCATTCTGAAACCCAAAATGGCCAGCCTGAAAGTGGGAAAACAAATATCTCCAAAACCTGACACCCAAAAATCATGGGACCTTGAAAATTGAACCCTAGGTCAAAGACAATGTAGACTCTACCCTAGGTCAAAGTTGATGTCAACCCTGACCTAGGTCAGAGTCAAGGTCAACTTTGACCCTCAAGGTTGAATTTGACCTTGAGGTCAAAAACCTCAGGACCTCAATCCATAATGCCATGAAATGCATAAATAAAGTGAAACCAGGTGGAGAGAGAAGCAAAACAGGGGGAGAAAGCTAGATTTGAGCAAAGACCCAATCAAGGAACTTGACATGACCCCAGACCACTCACTTGAAGGGCTAAATGCTCTTAACATGGAAGTGCTTCCATTTTAAGATGATACAATAAGGTTATCCATTTTCTTCATATTCTCCATCGATTGATTCCTCTATGTATTGACCATCCTCTTGTGGCTAATCAATTTGGATCTTCCTTTGAGAATTTGAGGTGAAGAACATCTTATATTCCCATTTTCATCATATTATCACACACAACATTTCAAATGTAATGTAACACAATTTGGACATTTACATTTTGGGTGACCTTTTTTCCAACATTACAGTATCGAAGTGCGAAAAAACATCTTTTCAATGGGAAAGAAGAGACTACATCAAAGCCCTAAAGAATGACACCTCACCTATGGCAGTTGGAATATAATAAAATTTGAGGTAATATCATTCCACCTAATGGTTTATGTTTGAAAATTATATATTTCGATTGTGTTTTGTTTGCTAATTTTGTAGTTGATGATCGGGAAGGTCATGAAGGCATCACTGACCACATTCCAAAGGGACTAAAATGTTATCCCGGAGAATTTAGTAGGCTTCCCTACTATGAGCAACTATAAATTGTGAATTTTTTTGATACTATGCATATTAGAAAGAATGTAACAGAGACACTATGGAAAATAATGGATGGAAAGCATGACAAAGAAAAACTTGGCAAAATTAGTAGTGGCATTCATGATTTCAATCATGCAATGAAAAATATCATTGAATCAAATAGAATTGGAGACCGGATTAATGCAAGTGTCCTTCCTTGGTTATTAACAGAGCAACAAGTTAATGCCATAAAAGAAGTCATATGAAAAATTCTATTTTCTATAGGATTTTCTATGAATATAAGCAATCTCATATCAAAGAAAAGTGATTTTGGGTCAGGGATGAAAACATGTGATTGGAATACCTTCATCAAGGTAAGTCACAGTCTTTTATATTTACAATATATTTGTGTACCTGCATTCAATTTTCATTTTATGAAATGATCAGTTGACAATTGTTGCATTATGTGCTACCCCTATCACTCCCAGAGAACTTCGACAATAATATCAAATAAGTGATATATGATCTTGGAAAATACATGAGGTAAGAAGTGATATTTGTTTTATATATCAAACAACAATATCAAATGAGTAATATATTGTAAAGTCTCATATTTATATATTTTGTGTCTTCAATCCCCTGTAGGTGGTTGTCATCTAAAGAAATCCATAAAGAAGATATAAAATATTATAAGAAAAGAATTCATCTACTAATGTGTGAAATGCAAAAGTGTTTACCTTCAATTTTTTTCAATGCATAAGAACAATACCTCATACACCAAGTTGAGGAGATTGAGAGGCTAGGTCAATGTGGATGGTTGAAAGGCACTTGAAATTTTTGAAGGGTTTGGTTCGACAAAGAGCACGTCCCGAGGGTTCTATGGTTGAGGGATATATGGTATACTAGATGATGGTGTACGTTACTCAATATCTTCCTAATCTTGTAGCAAAGACCCATATAGATTGCATTTGGAATCTCGAATCCATTAAAAATTTTGAAGGGGAGTACTTGGTGGGGAATGGTAGATTTAGGAAAGTGAAAGGTAATAAATTATGAGATGTTATTGTAGTTAATTAATTCTTAATCTTCAAAATAAATCTATTGTAAGTCATCTATTTACCTTTGTACAGTTGCTAAAGAGTGGGATGCAATACATTTGTTTATTGCAAACAATCAAGATTGGATGACGGTATGGATTGAACGATGTCAACATTATGGTTATAGATTAAAATGGGAATCCATGTCTTTGTTGGTTATACAAGCTCATTGTAATGGAGATCCCAATGTTACACAAAAGAAAATAGATTTAGTATATAGTTTAAGAGATCTCTAGGTACTTATAAATTTATTAATCAACCGTATATTTTTCAACTCATGATGCAATAATTTATACATGTTTGACATTATTGTAGGTGAAACACCACAAGGCTATTTTATGCAATGGTTATAAATTTTGCATCAAAAAGTTGGATGACACGAAGAGAACTTGTGATTCTGGGATAAGTGCAGTCTTCCAGGTGACTAATATTTCATCTAGAAACAACTTACATCCTCGAGAGTCTCTAAATCGATACTATGGCATTTTGGTTGATATACTTGACTGTGACTTTAATTCCTTCAAATTAGTTCTCTTTGTCATGAAATGGTATAGACTATGACTCAATCAAAATGATCCTGATAGAACTGTTATTGAACATGATAATGGATTTCCAATGATTAATACAAGGTTGTTTGAGCCAGTTGGGGAAGAGCCCTATGTTCTTCCAAGCCAATGTGAGCAAGCATTTTACTCAGAGGTTCCACATAAACCAGGTTGGTCATTTTTTGTTAGACATAATCCAAGAGGAAGGTTGATAAAGTATAATGTGATAGAAGAAGAAGATACTGAGGAAGAGGAAGAAGTGGAAGATGATGTAGATGATAATCACGACCGAGAGTTAGTCAAAGAAGAAGATGAAGATGAAGATGATGGTGATGTTGTTACTGATGATGATGATGATGATGATGATGATGATGTTGATGTTGATGGAGATGATGATGATGTTGATGATGACAATGACAATGATAGTGGTGGTGATGATGTCAATTGATTTGCATATGCAGAAACCTGGACCCCTTTCACAAGCATCCCCCAAAGTCTCATGGATTGTCAGGTATAAGTCAATACACCACATAGAGATTAATTTCTTTTACCATTTGTAAAATATCTCTCTCATTGCCACCTGTCTCTCTCATTTCATGGAGTGTAGGTACCAGTGAATAGGTAATTGTTAGATTTGTCTTCCTCGAGCAAGGAAAATGTAGGAATGGAAGAAGAAAGTGAGACATTTAGTATGTCTAAATCAAGGAGATCAACTCAAGGTCAAAAGATCAGAAAGAAATTCAATAAATGAATGGAATTTGTCCTTTCTCGAGGGGGTCATGTTCTTATAATGATGAGAGAAAAGGTGACTTCAAGGTGCCCTTTAGGTACAAACATCTACATAAACAATAGGTCTCTGATGAACTTCCTCCAATAAACACTGATTTTTGTGTTAGAGAGAGGATATATCACATAGCACTGTCTTCATTACATGGTTTGGGCCTATTTTCCATGGATGACATAAAAGTCTCTTACAACAAAGTTGTCGAATTGATGGAGTATGTCAGACCTTGTTATGATTACAGTAGTTGGATGCAGATTGTTAGATATAAAAAAAAGTATGTGTAGGTATGCACTTGTGATAAATTATATACAACAAAAATTCAGTGGACAAAGTAAAACAATAGCTATATACATTGATGAAAGGCCAAAAGCATCAGGGAATATTGTAGGTTTTATAAACAGTACATGACCTGCATCAACTAAGAAGCAACCCAATTGCATATTTGAGGCATGCAAGAGAAATCGAGTATTTGTATTTGCGATCAAATCAATATGTGGAGGTGAAGAGCTACTTACTGATTACAATTTGAATTGCATAGATACAAAAAAAAACCCACTATCATGGACAAGGTGGTACGCACTATGCACCATTTAAAATTGTTTAAAAATAAAAAAAAATTATCTCTTCTTTTAATTGAAGCATTCTGATAATTGTCTATTATTCAATGTAACTTAGAATAAGAGCACATGTGTTTTAACATGTCTCAATGATTTTTTTTTTGAAATATAGGGCTATAGTATGGATCAACAACCACACAATAGGCACAACGATGATGGTTCTCATGGGACTTCTTCTTCCTGACAGGTAAAACTCGTTGTTGTACAAATGCACATACAAGAAAAATGTTAATGTGTATTTTTTTTTATGTTTTATTCTTCACTACTATTTTGGATTGCTTTTAAGTAAAGTGCTAATAATATTGTTCTCACAAATGAGTGTTGATTAGAAAAAGGGAAAGGAACAAGTAGTCCACGAGGAGTCGTAGGATGAGCAGGATCCATTCATTGTTGATTTTGCATCAAACATTGATCCTGTGGTTGCACTGCAAAGGTCCTTCGTGCACTATCAAGAGAGTTAACTCGATTGGTAGGGATTCAACCTCAGACTCCTCAAATATAGATGAGAAAGGATGAGTTGATTCACCTGGTTCAGACGTATACAGTAAGTATTAATGCAATTTTTAATTATAACAAAAGATCAATAATGGTTTTTATAGTATACTATTTATTTTTACATAGGATGCAAAAAAAATTAAAGGGAGATGCCCCATATGCAGATACTTCAGGTGGTTCAAGTACATTGCATGTTCTATCCTCCACTTGTGTTTTGCTTAAACAATATTTTTTTTAATAGCTCTAACAATCTTTTCCATGGTTGTCCATATTTTTTTATGCTCTAACAATCTTATTTTTCAACACCTACCATTGATCCTATGTTGAGTATGCCGCCTGCTACAAGGAACAGAACCACAGAGGTACTATTGCTTGTAATGTTGGCAACACGTAGCATGGCCACATATGTGATGGCAACACCTATTGGTAAGTAGATTCCTCTTTTTCTCTCTCATTTATCATGTGTTTATTTCACTTGAACTATTATTTATTAGGAGGCATTTTATAATATTGGATTCATTTTATGTAGGAGGTGATGAGGAAATTCTTGGATGTACTTGTGTTAGATGTACAAGAATAATAGAGAATTGTGATCAATTGCTCATGAGCATTGAAGATGGACTTTCCGTAAGAGTAGCCCAGCTTCCAGGTACTTTAAAGATTGATCATTTCTTTTACTATACAATCTTATACTCATAATGTAATGCACTAACCCCATGTGCAATCCCTTGCAATAACTAATAATCTCATTATTATTTTATAGGGAATAATCTATTTTATGAAAAACTTAATGATGAATGTTTGGGCATTTTCAGGCCGACCATATGCACATGGTATCATATTTTGATTTCATTGCTAGATTAGATTTCCTTTCATCCCTTTCTTCAAGTATATTAAAAGATAGCTTCACTTCATTTATGAATCTAACAGATTTTTTTCTTAAAAGGTGGCAATTACAAGATAAAGAGTCAAAGGATAAACTCATTAACTCTATGACAAAACTTTTTGGACCCAATGTCTTTCAAAGACTTGGGCTCCTTGAGAAAGCAGGCCAAGCTTTGAAGTATATTAGGGACAACTACAAGTCCCAAATAGAACACAACCCTTATTACAAGCGGCCCCCCTATGTTCCTATTAATGAGTGGGAGAATCTTAAAAGGGATGCACTTGAGAGAAGCGCAAGACATGGTGGAGAAATACTACCACCCGATGAAAGAAGGTACGTGATAATCTTAATAATGAAATTATTTACTATGTACTCTTTGTACTTATGTGATCTAACATATTTGAAACATCACAGAGGTTTCCTGACACATCAAAGGTAACAAAAGCAAGAAAAAAAAAGCACGAGCAACACAAGCTCAACTAAGGTGGATATTCAAAACTTGTTGCACAAATTGTAAGTATTAGTAAATAAAAAACTGTATGCAAATATTTATAAATTGCAATCAATTTAGTTTTGATGAAATTCACTACAATAAAAATTCATGATACCAAGCAAAAATGTAGGCCTTGGAGTTCAAAAAAAAGATTTCAGAAGAGGACAAAATAATAGGCTACAAACAAGGCTATACAGTCATGGTTGAACGATTCCGAACAATGAGTGCGCAAGGTTCTTCTGGTGGATTTGTCGATTAGGTAAATAAGCCAATTAATTTTTATTTCAAGCTGAATACTTTACCAATTACTATATTTGATGTTAAGTTCCAACATAAAGTGAATACATTTGTTTTAAGGAAACAATGATTATATATTTGTTTAAAACTTTAAAGTGAATATATTTATATGTATTAAACTAAATGATTAACATTTCTCAATATTTGTCTTGTATTTATATGTATATATTGTCGATAAATGCACTAATTATTTACATTAGAATGCAACCTGCCAATCCTGATACACCATCTGAGCATGATGAAGGCGTTGATTCGAATGTGCATTGTAGTACTCAAGGTATACATTTTCTATTCAAATTTTGATTATTGAATTATTATTACAAGTAAACATTTTAAAATGAATTTGGCATAGTAATAAAAATTTAATTATAATGTGTTGGGATTAATAAAACATTTTGTATTGCAGTTGCAGGGGATGTAGAGGTTGTTCTTGATGAGAGTGTTGAGGTTCAAGCCACTGGGCAAGATGATGTGGTTGGACAAGGTAAAGAGCGTCATGTTTATGTTCTTTAAAGTACTGAAATGCTTGTAACAATTATGATAATATGTTTTTAAATTAACCCCAATTATGATAATATGTTTTTAATTTAACCTTTTTATTTGTTATTACAGAGGACACACCTTTGCAAAGGACAGTAAGATCACATGCACGGGTGAGAAGAAAGGACGATGACAAGATGGATATGCCTCTGCAACAATTTAGGGAAGCAAAAAAAAAGAAATGATTCTCATTTATGCAACTTATTTTATAATGACTAATGTTTATGTCTCGATGTTTTAATCTTATATGTTCATGACTCTGTGTTAATGAATGCTAATTAATCTTATGTGTAAATGAATGTTGTGATAATTCATGAATGTTACATTTTATTAATAGATGAATGAATGAATATATTTTAGATGTTAACGGGGAATTTAGAGTGATGTTAGGGGGGGTGTGGAGCCAAGTGAGCTTCCACCTTCATGTGGTTGGCCTTGATTAGTAGATAATATTAAACTATTCTTGAAACCAAGTGAATAGGACATTAGGTGGAGCTGAAAAATGCAACAAGTTTGCATTTTTGATAGAGGTCTTTAATTAGGTATTTTAAGTTATAGACCATCGTGAACATTGTAATTTTGACTCTTATAGGTGAGGGTAATGTCCTCAGCATGCAAGAAAATCAAGACTTTTTATTTGCTGGCTTGTTGAGGACATTCTCTCGCCCACAGCTGCCAGAGTTCTAACACTCACAATGGTCTATAAATTAAAAAACTTAAAGACCTATTAAAAAAATGTAAACGTGGTGTGCTTTTTCAGCTCCACCTATTGTCCATGCATATTCTACGTAGTTGCACGTGCATTCTTGATTCAGAGTGGCAATACACCAAGAAGTACCAAATGATGAATACTCAATTATTGTAATGGCAAAGCATCATAATCGTCCATTTCTAGAACTTGATTTTCTATATTCTTAATTATTTTTCTACAGTCCTAATGATTTTTCTTATTTCTTGTGTTTTGTCCCTTTTTAATTTCTTATGTATGTGCTTGGTGATAGGATTTTGAATATTGTTGACAAAGCGTGTTTCTTTTTTTGATTATTTGATTGATCCTCTAACCTTTCCTTACTTTGTAAATTCTATTGTGCCAATCAAGTTTTGGAGTGCTTTTTATTAGGTTTCATGTTTTTGATTGTGGGGTTCCGCAATGTTTGTTATTCTTGATAAATTAGACATTGAATTTGACTTTTCCCGTGTCTGAGTTTGTGCCAATTATGGAGTTCACCTTATTTTGATGGTATATTTCATTCACTCTATGTGGAATACTATTTTGTTCAATGTTTTATTTCAGCTTGATAGTTCATTCATTTTTCATATACAAAGAGAAATGGATAGTTTTGAGACAAGTTTCTATGGCTATGATAAATGTCCCTTTGTGTTGACAAAATTAGAGTTGACAAAATGGTTTCTCAATGATTGTATCTACCATTAGAGCCACTTCATATGCATGGGTGATGAACATGCAAATTTGCCTAAGCAGTACTCGGAGCTAGCCGAACAACACATGTGTCATGCTCATATTTCTACAAGAAAAAACACACTAATCACACATCACTGGCCACATGGAATTTCCACTTGAGAATTCACATTAACAATAATAAAATCCTAATTTTACAAGTTAAATTGAGACATACAAGCTCATCACATTTACAAAATAAAATACAATTACAACAAGGTTTTGTCTCTCATTAGATGCAACCTTGGCTCGAATTGAATTAACATAGGTCTATGCTTTGGTTCCCCGATATAATACCATGGTCTAATTCCCTACACACTAAAGTCCAACATCAGTAGTCCAAGGAATATAAATCCATAATATACATGATTCCATTACATTCAATGCTAACAATTCATTTGCAACATCTCATAAATAAATTACAATTCACATAGCATAATAATTCATTTGTGAAAACATATATAACTCATCATGTAATGAAATAATTTTAACACTTAATAAAGCTCTTAGCATCATAATAGCATCAATCATTCATTTCCTAATTAATTGCATAATTAAATTTCATCAAGACATCCTAACATTCATAAAAAACATATTAACCACAAATGTAGAACCATAATGATGTCACAGTAATCATCATAATAAACATATCATAATGTGTATCTAGCCTCTATGGTGATAAAAATCCATAACATAAAGTGTCTAAAAACCATAATGCATCAAAATATAGTATCAAATAAGTCTATCTCAAATGCAAAAACTAAAAATCTATGACAAGCTTGAGGTGAGGCCTCACATCCTCCACCCCCAGGCATGAACTTCCTCCTGGAGTTCATCAAAAAGATGGGGGTACTATTCTCTCATCTATGTTGTGTCCTCCCATGATGTCATAACCTCATCATAGCAATCCCACTGGACACTAACCTGGTCCAGCTCTTAGCCTCGAAGAACTAGCGTCCGGCGTGCCAAAATTTGGATGGACTCCAAAGCCAATTGGTCATCCGACTCCACCTGCAAGGCATCCCAATCTATGATATGAGACTCATCAAATATATACTTCCTCAACACTAATACATGAAAGACATCATGGATGCATGATAGGGTAGGTGGCAAAGCTAGACGATAGGCAACAAGACCTATTCGCTCAAGAATCTCAAAAGGACTATTGTGAAAATCATCACAAGTCCATTTGTTGTTGGGTCTAGTTCCCAGGATTTTTGTGAAAATCATGTACTATTGTGAAAATCATCACAAGTCCATCTGTTGTTGGGTCTAGTTCCCATAATGTTTTGGTCAAATCTGCATGTTTTTCACCTGTCCATATACCAAATGATGAATGCTCAATTGTTGTAATGGAAAAGCATCAAAACCGTCCATTTCTAGAACTTGATTTTCTATATTCTTAATGATTTTTCTATAGTCCTAATGATTTTTCTTATTTCTTGTCTTTTGTCCCTTTTTTATTTCCTATGTCTATGCTTGGTGATAGGATTTTAAACATTGTTGACAAAGCATGTTTCTATTTTTTATTATTTGATTGATCCTCTCACCTTTCCTTACTTTGTAAATGTTAGTGTCCCAATCAAGTTTTGCAGTGTTTTTTAATTAGGTTTCATGTTTTCGATTGTGGGGTTCTGCATTGTTTGTCGCTCTTGATAAATTAGGCCTTGAATTTGAATTTTTTTTCACTATTTTATTTCAGCTTGATATTTCATTCATTTTTCATATACATAGAGACTACACATACTGATAAAAAAATGAGCTATTTGATTTAGGTTTACTATTCATGATTGTAAATGGTCAATATTTCTAATAGTACTCCTTGGTGTATTCCATTTAAAAATAATCATGTTTCAATGGCTATGATAAATGTCCCTTTGTGTTGAGAAAATTAGAGTTGATAAAATGGTTGTTAATTCAGTGTCTATATCTACAGGTTGCAAACAAATCATCCTTCTTCCACCAACATTCTAGTCAATGTACAAGTAACGATTCATTCCATTCAAGAAAGACCATGTCTGACAACATCAACCCAGAACAAAATAAGGAGTATGCAAAATTCAATGTATGCAAGATTAGTTTTGAAAAGTTGGTCATGTTGATGATGATTATGAAGAAGATTTGAAAATGTTGCACCAATCTGAATTGGATTAATCATCATTTTCAAATCTTCTTCATCAATCACCATCAGCCATTTTCCAAGAGAAACACCTTTCTCTATATGAATCTTGGTTTACATTTCCCTTTAATCTAATTGGTAATTTGAAGCCGTCAATGGAAACTTATAATCCTAAACAATTAGTATACCATTTATGGCTTCATAATTATTAAGTGAAAGGGAGTTTCTGATCCGAAACCCCCTTTGGTGATGATCCTACGCAGTTCCACATAGACACGACATCTTCCTTAGAAGACTTTTAATATCACAATAGCTGAGAAACATAAATGCAGCTATCATGGTCACAATTCTTTGGAGATATAACATAATTGAGTGGTATACCTAGATGATGCAATGCAAATAGTGCTCCTCTGGTTCTAAGTTGACACTATAGGATCCAAAAACCATAGATAATGATAGCTTTAGGACCCTATCTTGATTTTTTTTGGGACCCTATAGTGTCAACTTAGAACTGGAGGAATAGTGGTTGTGTTGCATCATTTGGGTATACACTCAATTATGTTGTATCTCCAAAGAATTGTGACCATGTGTGATACCTACATTTATGTTTCTCAGTTGTTGTGTCCCAGGACCTCTTATGAGATGAAGTTGTAGGGTAGAAAAAATAGACAAATAGAGATAAAACTAGAAAAATAATACTAATAACTAACTCTCAGAAACAAAAAATGAGTTTATTCGGGGTCCAGACTATTGTAGTGACCTGTGATTTCAATATAAGATAAATTTGTAGGGTACAAAACATTTTAAACATTCTATTCCAAGTACTTTGGCTTTGAATTTTCAGGGATCGTCTAACTATTTTTGATTGAAAACTTTGCAAGTTGTTCTTACACACAGAAAATTGGGGAAAAGGTTGGGTACAAGGGGTTTTCCCTGGTCAAAACCCTATTTAGTAATCAAAATTGAAAATGTAATTAAATTGCATAAAGAAAAATATGTAAAATGTAAATGTTTGATTCGCCTTGCATAAAACCTCATGGATAAATGTAGAAATCACTCATACCCATGAAGATGTTTGAATGTACTTGAAATTTTTTTAAAAATTGGAATTGGAATGTAGAATAAGAATCAAGGATGCCCTCACAAATACATGGATCTATGAACACTATTGTAAGTGGGAATAGATGAAGGTAAGGACACACATGGAACACTTCAATTAGGAGTAACAATAGGATTAGGAATGCTAACATCTATAGAATTGGTGTTTTGAATGGAAGTGGTTATGAGAGGTGGAACATAAGTAGACACATTGGGTATGAAGGTAGGAATAAGAATAGAGGTATCAACACTAGTGGTAGGTGGAATGAAACATAATTCTTGGGCACAATCTCTTATTGGCTTGACATTATTATCAATGAGATAAGAGATACTATGAATTATATTAACACCATGTTCATCATTATGAATTATCTTCCTCAAATCCTCTACTACAAAGATGACCTAGGGATTGGAGTTTTCTTGTCCCAACCATAACTCAAAATTTTCAAAGTCATGGAAAAGCTTAATAATCACTTCAATGTAGATATGCTTGATAATCACTTTCAATGAAGGAGAGATGAATGCAAATAGAAGGAAGGACCTTCTTACTTGATTGAGAATTATTATACTTGGACATCATGAGAGAGAAACTTTCCTTAATGAATAAGATTGCCTTGGAGTTTACTTGAATGAATTGGAGAAACTAGATCTTAGATGCTTTCCTTCAAATCTTGAATCCAATCACTTGAATACTTGACTGCGCTTGAAAATTTGATTGCACTTGATAGCTTGATTGCATAATAATAGTAATGGATGTATAATAAAATGAAGAGATATAGGGTGTTTATATACTTCATCCTACATTTTAGGATTTAAAAATAAGTCAGATTGACCACGGGATGTAATTTCCTACTAAAACCTCGTCATAGGGCTCTAGACCAAATTTGGGCCAAAAAGTGCGGGAACAGAATGTTTGAAACATTATATTCCTTGGTAAAGAATGTTTGAAATGTTATGTTCCTAGGTATATAACATTTGAACTATTCTATTCTTGGGTACAAAGTGTTTGAAACATTTTGTTCCTGGGTACAAAACATTTCAAACATTTTATACCTAGGAGAATTAACCCAAATTTGAACATGGTGTCAGGATGGTGGAAAAGATGTGGGAAAAGAAGAATTAGATTGCTAGGATTATAATAAATATTCAAGAAATGAAATGAACTAAAGGAAAGAATCCAAGTGAGTGTAACAAAAGGAAGAATTTTACCATAAACATAGTGAATGAGAGATTGCTTCAAGATCTATCACCAAAACCATCAAGATGCTCCAAGATCAACACAATGAGACAAGGATTTTGAAAGGGGAAAAACTAAGAAAAACCCCTTGTGATATTATGAAGATGGAAAAACCTGTGTGTGTGTGTGTGTGTGTGTGTGTGTGTGTGTGTGTGAGAGAGAGAGAGAGAGAGAGAGAGAGAGAGAGAATCTCTTTTATATAGATGAGAAGAGGAGTCACCAAGTAACTCACTAATCTATGAATGCCAGCATTCATAAGTGTGTGTGACAAGTGTTAAGGTCCTCTTAAGGAGGAATAAACTAATTTCCTTATTAAAGGAATTATAAAATATGAGTTTTCCTCCCACTTGGACTATAGGACAAACATACATGTAGGGATTCCATAGGAATCTCCTAATTAAATAAATAAATATAAGGAAATATTATATATTATAAAACCCCCCTTTAATCTTTACTTGGGGTGTTTACAACAAGGGGTATAAAACCCAAAATTTACAAAACATCTAGAACTTGATCTTCAATATAAGGAAGGAATGTATTGTCTTCAAGTATGCAAGTAGTCTTTGATATGTTGTACATGCATCTTTTGTAGAGCCGAGAGAAGTGGATGGATCCTTGAAATGTGTTCAAGTGGAAGTATATCCACATCTTCAAGTAGTCTTGTGATTCATAGGATTTATGTGAATGAATTGATGTCTTGAATTTTCCTTGATGGATCACCTGAAACATAGAACATAGAACAAGAAAAAAGGCAACTATCTACAAGTAGAATTCTATCACATATTCTAGTTAGTATATCTTTTGAAATTTGAAACATCAGAAAAACTCTCATAGTAAAAAAATAAGATAGAGAGAGAAAGATAAATGTAATCTCATCAAAATGCAATGGGTCTAATGATGGGGCAATAATTTGTCTTTGTTTTATAATACTTTTATGCTATGTTCTAGATATTTACAAAACACTTGTTATGTCTTTTCAGTACTTGAACTTATGAACATGTTATAAGTGGAGTCAAATCCACAAAACCTATGGGTAGATAGTAGTTGATATACTTTACCAAATATTATACATATGTTGCAGTATTTCATATAATTGTTTGAATGTATGTTATAATATTTGGATTAAGTTGAATGGTTGAATACTTCAATATATATGCATGTGCTACTAACCTTCCAGGGAAAGAGGAGCGACTGGAAAGTGGATCAACAAATATTGATGAAGAGCGAAGAAGACTCAGTCATGATGAGGAGAACCATTATGATACCACATGAGATGCCTGATGAATTGAAGGAATGATTGTTTCAAGAAATATAGGAACACACGTATGCTAAATTTTCTCTATGATCAATATTATGTTAAAGTGGTTATGTAGCCTTTATGATATTCTATAACAGACTGTTGCATTCTCCTTTCTTTATGGCATGAATTAGTCAGACCTTATCTTTTATGTTCAAATAAGTATCAATCCTCCATATAAAGGGATATGATTGTTAGAGATCAAGTTAGTTAGATGGTTGTATTGTTGTTGTAATTAGAAGCAAAGTTACTTTTTCTAGTTTTGTGTGTTGTTTTATGATAATGTAATCAGTTTTATGGAAATATAATGGAGTGATTTTGAGTTATATTTTGTGTTGGTAGCTAGCAGAAGCCGACCAAGGGGGCCAACTTGGAAGGTGGATTAGAATATATTATATTAAGTAGTTTAAGTATTTACAATAGTTCAAGTAGAATTCATTGTTCCTTTCCTACAACATTATACATTGTGTATGTTCCTGCAGCACCAGCAAAGATAATAATTGTAAATTATTTAGGTTGATAGAATAGGTTAAGATTGAAATTATAATTTTCAACATCATTTTCATTAAGTAGTTGTGTGTGTTTACTTTCCTACATCAATAGTGTAAGATTCTTTCATGTATTTTCCTTCCTGCAACTTAAGAAAATGACTCCATGAGAGACTTAGTGCACAAATTATACTGTCCCATTTCAAGTATATGTCCCTGGGTTGACAAATTAAATTCACTTCATGATAGGGAAAATGATACTTAGTTTTAATATACTATTCCTAGGAGAAGCTTTGGCATGATTATTATTACCTATTATGGGGTTGTTCATCTAACATGATATCAAGATAAACTAAATGCTCAATGTTGCAAAAAGAACAATCGAGGAAGAATCAATGCTCCCATAAAAGAAACATTCTAATGCACAAATGACCACAAACAAGGTCAAATAATGAGACCTTCATCAACATTGCATCAATCACATGGATATAGAGAGTCCACTAATGAGTCATCCCACTTCAAGTGAATGGTTAATTACGCCACAGCCTGCATGACTCATGATCTAAGCAATGAAGAATGTAGTGCATTATCGCAATAGTAGAATTTACATAAAAATATGATTGGTGCAAGAGCACCTAGGCTAGCCTCCATTGGTTAGTAAATTTTGGCTTGTACTTGACTCTAGCCAAGTCAAGATCTTAGTTTAGTTGTTTTAGGACCTTAGAAGGTCTCTTTCTATGTTGGCTAGGTGAGTTAGTCATTAGGACTAAGGTCACACTAATAGCCTTTGTTAGTTTCTTTTTCAATTTCTTAATGTTAGGAGTTAGTGAGATTGAGTCATTAATGTGTCTTAGGCTTAAGAGTTTTTAATGGTTGTAAAGATACTATAATGGTCATGAATGACCTTGGATCATCGAGATATAGGAGGATAAGAGTCCTATAATATAGGATTAAGGCATCTATCAAAGTTGCCAAATGTTGTAAAAATGTTGTCATGACAACATTTGTAATTATTGCAAATGTTGCATGCAACATGGATAACCTTGGATTCCCTAAGTTATAGGAGGTTAAGCTCAGCCAAAAGGCCCTAGAATGATGGAGGAGAAACCTAATGTGAGTAATGGCTCAAATCTCAAAGCAGTTGTATGAGTTGTAACATTTTGAGTTTGTGAATAGAGAGCTCTGTTACGATGACAGTGAAGAAGTTTTGAGTTTTGTGTTGACAGTCGGGCCTAATGTATTGAATGATCAAATCTACTGTTAGTTTAGTGTTCTATAGGAAGTCTTAAGAGTTTTTCATTTGATAAGTTAAGGGTTGTGAGTATCAGTTTCTGGGGTTCGATTGTGTAGCATTTTTTTAACCATCAACGTTTTGGATCATACTACATGATCCATCATCAGGATGTTCTTCTCTCTAGCAACATCCTGATGATGGATCATGTAGTATGATCCGAAATGTTGATGGTTAAAAAAATGCTACACAATCAAACCCCAGAAATTGATACTCATAGTAATATGGATTGTGGAAATCTAATGGATCTGAAGTTAAGGGTTTTAAGAAGATTTAGTGTGTCTATTGTATTGGTTTAGTTTAAGACTATTCACTGGTCTTTGTGTGACAGTTTGTTGAAACATGGCTCCCA
The DNA here is from genome assembly GCA_027943335.1 of Chamaecyparis obtusa. Classification (NCBI taxonomy): domain Eukaryota; kingdom Viridiplantae; phylum Streptophyta; class Pinopsida; order Cupressales; family Cupressaceae; genus Chamaecyparis; species Chamaecyparis obtusa. The sequence goes on along the minus strand of BSBK01000972.1, from coordinate 683,608 downwards.
CATGAGATTCAACCATGGGAACTTCAATGAAATGGTTGAATCTTCAAGTGGGGCCACTTTACATATTGTATATAAAGGGAGGGAACTAGATGAGTATGTTAGCTATTTTTAGAGTCAACCCCTAGGCGAGCTAGGTAGACCCGATTAGAGGCTTGACAGAGAAAGAAATAGAGTGTTCTTGCAGGGTTTGGAGGTACAGTACGGCTCCAAGAGATTTTTTGATAGGTGTTAATTATAGTTGAACATCTTATGAAGATTGGGTTCATGCCAATCAATCCCATAGGGTTTTGAAGCATATTTCTACTAGGATTTAGACTATCCTAAAAACTAGGTTTTTTAGCCCTATCTATCCTTGTTTATAGGAAAGAGGTGTACGGAGACTATCAGGTCTAAAAAGTTATAGAATCTTAAAGTAGAGCCAAAAGGGTATCCAAATCCCTAATTGGTTTGAAGAGTTATTTGGAAAAGTTTGACAAGAAGAGCCAAAAGCCTTTGCAAAAGGCTACTAGGATTAGGCCTAATTTTAAGGTCTCAATTGGTGAACTATTGCTTCCGATAAGAAAGTGACACAAGATCCCACCAAAATGGATGAAATTCACCAAGTTATGGTTGTTTACAACATGGAGAACACCCCTACAAGTAAATTTGAAGGATTTGAGGATTTGACACTTAGAGTCTTCTAAGTGAGTGTGGAAAAGAGTACTAAATCTAGGGTGTTAGACTTCTAAGGTTAAGCACAGAGGATCAAACTCTTCAAGAGGAGTTTGGATTGTCATTAGTTAATTATATAAGCTAATCAAGGACCTAGGAGGAAATAGGTACCTAGAAGAGACAAGCTTGTTCTCTTGTGAAGCAGTGCAAGCACACCTTGGAGGTCTCACATCAATGAGAGAGATAAAGATAAATTAGTAGAACATGAGACTCAAACATCAAATCAACCTATGACTCGATTTTCCAAACATGTCTATAGTCATGAACTAGAATCAAGGAACCATTAATGAGAAACTTTAACAATTTGAGCTTTGCTACCTATTCAAGAGGATGAGAAATTTGATCTAAGGATTATGAGTGTGAAAACCATATTGACTTCCAAAAATATGAGAAAACAAATGAAGTAAGTGCATCCCAATACAACTTACAAAATGGAACAAGTTGATAAACATCAACTGAAGTAAGCTTATCCCAATGCAACTTACAAATGGAACAAGTTGATAAACATCAACTGAAGTAAGTGCATCCTAGTGCAACTTACAAATGGAACAAGTTGATAAACATCAACTAAAGTAAGTGCATCCCAGTGCAACTTAAAAATGAAACAAGTTGATAAACATCAACTGGAGTAAGTGCATCCTAGTGCAACTTACAAATGGAACAATAGATCAAAAGGAACCCATAAAAGGTGCAACTAAGTGCATAATAATATATCATAAAAATTGATAGCAATTAATGCTAAATAATGAGATTAATAATCATCCACAAGAAGGCAATATTGAAAGATAACTCACAATACTAGAACAAATTAAAACTTAGCAATATCAATGACGTTATTTCTTGCGGATTAATTATTTACCACATATTGTTTTGCTTCTTAAAAGTAACAACGTGATTAAATCAGAATATAAATGAAATATGTGTTTAAATTGAAAAATAAATGAAATGTGTGTTTTCCATGCATGATAGTTAGAACTATTTAATTTTCAGAACTAAAGTGGACATGATTAAAATAATTTAGATACCAAAGAAAATATCCTTCTATAAGATGAATTCAAAACTTGTTAAAAAAAAGAAACCCCTTTGAGGTGAAATAATTAAACATTTATGAAATAATAACTTAAATGAAAAATAAATGATGTTGAAAAAAAAAAATTTAAAAATTAATGAAAGCTTTAAAAAAAAAATATTTTAATTTTGAAAGAAAACACCCATTTTAAAAAACTATTGAAATTCTAATTTAAAGATAATTACAACTATATGAAAAAAATAAAATAGTCATACATACATACATAAATATAAAGTTTAAACTTAAAATGAATATATAATAGTCATACATACATAAATATAAATTTTAAACTTAAAATGAATATATAATAGTCATACATACATAAATATAAAGTTTAAACTTAAAATGAATATATAATAAGTTTATATTAATATTCGTTTTTAAAAATTAATGAAAATATATAAACTTAATTAATATTTAAGATTTGAAAAAAGTTTTAAAAACTTTTTAAAAAATGAAAGGAGACTTTTCTAAAAGAAAAACACGTAACTTATTTTAGAAAAAAAAAAGCTTATTAATAATGAATGACTTTGTAAAGCCACGTAACTTTCTAAAAAAGAAAGGCATTTTAATAAGATTTGAAATAACAAATTTCGGTTAACTTTTTTTTTTGTTATACTAGCAAAGATGTTACACCCAGAGCAAGGAATCAGGGCAGAGATGTTAGGAATAGTTATTTATTTGGTTGACCAAATCTTAATTTGAGAAACTATTTTAAACGTTACAGATGGGACCGTTTTAAACTACAGACAAACTCCAAATAGGCAAAAAATGAGCAACAACGATTATTGCTCATAATAGTAACCCAAACAACAAATACACCAAAAGCTAAGCAGATATGTTTGAATGGTTTAAAAATGATCAAAGGAATATATTTTAGAAAAAAATGGTTTAAAAGAGTGAAGTTTCCCTGCAAAGACAGAGAGAAATGATATAAATAGAAAATGTTCAATAGAAAAACGTTATAAGCAGCAGAAGAATGTTATAATGAGATTAACAGTAATGAAATTAACACTGCAAAAGTTACCGAAGACATTATATGTGGAAATAAAAATAATGAAAGAAAGATGAAATGAGAAGGGAATAATTAAAAAAATGACTTGAATGCTAATATAATAATTTAAAAACTTTATATGAAACCAAATAATATTGGTAAATGAGAAATGATTGAAAAATGTTTTATAGTGCAATAAGTGGAGACGTAACTGGCAAAATAATAATGTTAAAAAAGGTTTTAAGAATAGAATGAGCATAATAAAGTAACGTTTCTGCAAGACCTTGATATACCAAATGAAGACGTGAAGCTAGTAATGATTGATACGCATTTTTTGAGATGCTAAAGACATAAAGAAAAGCAATACGTTGATTGGACTTATGAATGTAAGTTGAATAACAAATGACTAAATTGATGATTGGATAGATTTGGAAGGCGTTATGCAAAACTGCTTATTGGACTTATGAATGTAAGTTGAATAGCAAAGTAATATTTTAATATTGAATTTGATTAAGATGAGCATCTCATATAATGTTAAAAGAATAGTTACTATTTACTTATACAACAGTAAGAAATATACCAGTTACAGATGTCTCTAAAAACACTAAAATTCTAAATTACATGGAGATAATAAATTACCAAAATATATACAATTACAGTATATATTTACAAACCCAATGCATACATTTACAGTTCATAAGATGTCCATCATTCATAGGTGCAAAGTACTACATAATATTAAATGATGACTTTACAAATGCTTCCATCTATAAATAATCTTGTCAGATCAATGCAATCTCCAAATTAGTTATGGATTTTAATAGCAACCAGTAAAAGAATGTGAAGCTTATACCATCCATTTCAAGTTGCAAATATTCGCAACTAATAGGTGTATCATGGAGACTTTTTAATATTTATCCATCCAAACTCTAATTATCTAATACTATTCCAAACTAAGATTGTTAATCATATATCTCTACTTAGACCACCCGTCCATTTGGAAAGCCTTACATTACTTGTATGTATTTTGTGCTTATGATAGTCAAAAGTGGGTTTAATATTGAATTTTTACATATTGTTTTGTATTGCAAAAAAAAGACATCTTTCCACGTATATAACTTACCTGCTAAAGAACATGTACCATGTCTAGGCCAGACAATTATTTTCCTTCTAAATAATAATACAATATGACCCTATATTTGGGGCTTGATTGACACTCATCATGGCCCTTAAAATTTTTACGAAGGAGGCAACCTGTTTGTGATACTGAAGAATCGGTGGCATAAAGGTAGATTAAACAAAAATTAGATAAATAGAATTAGAACAAGCATGCAAAGTTGCATTTTGGAAAAAAAATTGTGAGCAACAAATGTAATGAGTTGAGATGAAATATTTAATATAAAGTTGATTTGAGATGAGCAAAAAAAGTGTTGAAAAATGAGTTACTATTGGATCTTAATCAACCCTCAATATGCATATTTCTTAAAAACATTAACAATATGATGAATCAAAATAATGAAAGACAAATATATATCCTGCAATTGATTAGTTAAAAAGGAACGATTAATAGGCATGTCGAAGCCCTTGCAGAGGGAAACACAAAGAACACCTACAAAAGAAACACAAAAAGACTACAAACATGAGATATCCAGAAGCAAAATGAGAATGGTTAGATAAGCCTGCAGATCATTAGAGAAATAGAGAAAATGAGCATGCAAAAAAAAAAAAAAAAACCTTGCGGTCTCTCGATAGAAGGTGAGGTTAGATTTTGAAAAAAAAGTTTGAAATGAAGATAATTAAGCTTAGATCTAATGGCAAGCCATCCAGAAATGGTTATTAAGAACTATAAACTGGGTTTGTCGGTGAACTGTCCAAACCCAAAAAAAAATCAAAACCTTGAAACTAAAACCAGATCTGAAATAACAAAGGAGAAAAGAAAGAGCTGCAACAAGAGTTAGATTAACAAAAAAACAAAAAATTTGCAACAAAAAGTTAGACAATCAACAAAAAAAACTTTATTTTTCTCAAACAAGATATCCTTCGAATGGTACCTTCATGAAAAACACTCAAAACAAGGATTAGCCTACTATGATACCATGTAATAAATATTTAAGAAATGAAATGAGCTAAAAGAAATAATCCAAGTGAGTGTAACAAAAGGAATAATTTTACCATAAACACAATGAATGAGATATTGCTTCAAGATCTATCACCAAAACCATCAAGATGCTCCAAGATCAACACAATGAAACAATGATTTTAAAAGGGGAAAAAAAAAGAAAAACCCCTTGTGATATTATGAAGATGGAAAAATGAGAGAGAGAGAGAGAGAGAGAGAGTAAATTACAATAACTCCAAAGAGTGAGTAGAAATAAGAGAGGAGAGCATCTCTTTTATAGAGATGATAAGAGGAGTCACCAAGAAACTCACCAATATATGAATGCCAACATTCATAAGTGTGTGTGACAAGTGTCAAGGTCCTCTTAAGGAGGAATAAACTAATTTCCTTATTAAAGGAATTACAAAATATGACTTGTCCTCCCACTTGGACTAGAGGACAAAAATACATGTAGGGATTCCATAGGAATCTCCTAATTAAATAAATAAATACAAGGAAAGATTAGATATTGTAACAAGGATCAAGCATAATAGGCATTAGATGTCAAAATCACAAAAATAGGGCCTAATAGAGCATCCAATTATGGGGGTTAACTTTTTAGGATTGTACACCTTGTTATATTCCAATACCTTAACATAGTTTCTTAAGCCAAATGGCTTCTTTAAAAGCATGAGTAGCTGCCATATGCTCTACTTCAGTAGTAGATAAAGCAACCATAGCTATTTATTACTCATCCAATTGGTTGCACCATCAAAAAAGGTAAACACGTAAGTATTGTTGGATCTCTTTTTATCAACATCACCTGCTTAGGTTGCATCTACATAACCATAAATATCAAGATAAATCTTATATCTTATCAAATTACCATGATAACACAAAAATAATATTAGGGTACCCTTAAAATATCTAAGAGCTCTTTTAATTGCATCCTTATAAACTCTACCAAGATTAGACATTTCTAGAAAGATCTCCCACTTCTTAGGAAATGTCTAGCCTTGTACAGACCATAACATACATCAAAATTCTAACTGTACTCTAGTAAGGCACTATGCTCATGTATTTGATTTAATAGGGATGTAGGAAAATCTAGGACATGTAACTTTGTTCTAATTGTAAAGGGACCACATAATGGTCTACAATTCTATATGTTGAACCTCTATAAAACTCAATTCGCATACTTACTATGGCCTAGTGATAAATTTTTATTTGCACTATCTCTTGTAATTTTCATCTTAAGTAAAAATTTAACCACGCCAAGATATTTCATTTCAAATATAGTTACAAGATGATACTTTAGTTTTGAAATCATATTTTCCCCTTCACCAATGAAAATTATATCAACAACATATAATGCAATGCATAGAAAATTATCACCATCATATTTATAATAAACATAGTGATCTAATTTAGAACACTCAGTTTTCAAACTTAATGCCAACATCAAAATTTGAATACCATAATTTAGGACTATGTTTGAGGTCATACAAAACTTTCTTCAATTTACAAACAAAATTAACTTTCAATTTTACCGCATAGTTCTTTGGTTGTGTTAAATAAATATCCTCCTCCAAATTGGTATTAAGGAAAGTAGTGTTCATATTTATCTTCTCATCCTCTAAATCATATGCAGCAAAAAAAGAAAGCAAAAATCTAATGGGTGTCAATTTTGCAACATGAGAAAATATATCACTATAATCTGTTGGAGTAAATGGTCTTTTTCCATTTTACTTTTGACTTAAGTTTACTTAGGTGAACTTATTTATTAGGTGGATATTATTGAGACCCACTTGGATTCTAACTCCTCCTATGATATGGTTGAGTCCAATTTGGACTCTAACTCCTCCTATGATATGGTTGATTCCAATTTGGACTCTAATTCTTCTAGATGATATTGTTGAGTTCTATCATGACTCTACTTCCTCCAGGTTGAGACTGCCTTGTACATGCTTTCTATTATCTCTTTCCTATATAAACATGCTATCTTTCTTGTATTTTGCATATTGGAAATATTGGGATATTGGATATTGGAGATTTATCTTGATGTTATTATGCCTATAAGCATTCACATCAAGTTTATCTAGTATTGTTATTCTTTCCATCTTATTTCCAGTTGTTTGATCTAACTCTTTCATTTGATTCTAGTGTAAATATGTTTTCTCAGATTCTAACATGGTATTAGAGCTTATTTTTAAAGATTAGATTATTTAGAGATCATGTAAATCTTGTTGTGATTTCTCTTTCATTTCATATGATCTAGAGAACAACAAAGATTTATGAAGATCTAGTAGTCTCTATTTTGCATATATGTTATTTTTGTGATCTAGGTGATTGCAACACTTTGAAGGATTTCGAGAGCATTCTTGATAGCTCCATTATGTCCAGAAGGCTCGAGAAAGTCAAGATTGGCTTTGATTTCATCTTTTTGGGAGATAACTTGCAATAGTTACAAAACATAGGTTTTTAGCTCAGATCTAGAAGAGATCTTGCAAACAAAGCATTTTCAAGCCAAAAGGACCCTTCCATTGCATCTGGGAGGCCTCACAAATAAATTTTGATATTATCATCACCCTATTTCGGTATTGGGAGCCTCTATGGGATTTTTTTCTTAGTAAGGTCATATGACCCTCCTTGCACACATATCGAAGATTTTAAATAAATAAATTTTTTGAGTGCATTTTTTAAAAAAAAGTGTTGAGTGCAATGCTTTATACACTAAGCGCTGAGCGCAACACTTTATGCACTAAGTGTTGAGCACAACACTTTAAGCGCTAAGTGCTTTAACCACAAAACTAAGTGCTAGCGCTAACATTTCGCCAACTCAATAGCAGTGGGCCACCACCATTGCTCAACCACAAGCATGTCACCCAGCTAATGGCTCTGCCTGCCAACCACTAGGGCTCTTGTTTGGTATGCTTAAAAGGCAATTTTTTTCAAATGGTCGTATCTTGTGGCTGGGATGTCAAACATTTTCAAATCAAATATCAAAGGAAAGATGGAGATGAGATCTTCACTTTAAAGGTGGTCTGGATCTTCTTTTTTTTCTATTTTGCCTTTTTTTGCAAGTTGAAGTTTGGTAGTACTAATTTCTTCATCTAGTCATACATTTCACCCTGATGCTCTATTTTTTTTAAATGAATAGGTGACAGAAAGGTGGTGAAGAGTACTACACAACTATAGGGATTATTTTTCTAGATTTTATCTCTGGTTCATTTTGTATCAAAATTTTTAATTTCAGCCATTATGAGCCTATTGTGGATTGTAACTTGTAAAATCTTTGTAAACACACTAAACTATAAAGTGCCCAACTTTTAATATATGGGGGGTGATTTATGATCTAGTAAAAAGGGGGATTGGTCTTGTGTGCTCTCTTTTAGTTTGATTTTTCTCTCTTTTCCACACAACAATCTTACTTTCTACATTAAAATGGATCAAAAAAAAACACCATTATTCACACCTTATAACTATTATGAGTGAAAGTAAAAAATGACAATCTATCTTAAGAAGTTAGGGTTGTTTAGAGTAACTATGGGTCTTGAAATTGAACCATCAATGCTTGTATAAAATCCAAAGTGGTTTAACAAATGTATTGAAGCATATGGTACTCTATGCATGCTTGTATCTCTTGATCTTCTTTTTCACGTTGAATCTGTTGCAACTCCAAATGATGTATGGACAACATTAGAAGGGTTGTTTAGTAAACAAGATGAATTAAGGGGACATCAATTGTAGAATAAGCTAATAGGGTTAAATCCATGTAATTTTGATATAATTCAGGACTTCTTTACAAAACTAAAGGCTTTAAGATTGCAATTAAAAGTGTGTGGGATAGATAAGAAAGATTCACAATTGATTTTGAGCATTATTTTCAAACTTGGTCCAAACTATTCACTTTTTGTTTCTACATTCTATGCCACGAAAAGTGCCTTAGGAACCATCTATAAAATTCCTTCTCTTGATGAGTTTGCAAATGAACTCACAAAAGAACAAGACAAGTTGATTCATATGGGCATAATTAAGCCCTCTAAATCTCATGCCTTGGCTGTAAATTAGGGTACAAGAGAACAAAAAGAGCCTTCTAAGAAACAAAAGAAACAAAAGAACCAAGGATAAAAGAATAAATTAAAAAAACTAGCTACCCCAAGAGAAACAAATGATGCATCTTCTTCAAAAGGTGATAAGCCCAATAAGGATAAAACTATGTGTTCCTATTGTAAGAAACTTGGCCATGACAAACACAAATGTCTGAAGAAGTAAATTGATTACTTGTCTCATATTCTTTAAAGGAACAACATCAAGGTGCCTGATTCTATCAAATCAAGTTCATCTCAAGAATCTTAAATGTACACAAGTAAAGGAAAATAAAAGGGTAAGGCCCTAGTTGTTGTTGCTTCACAACTAAATTCTTGGATTATTGATTCGGGTCTTTTGTATCACATGGCTTCATCAAAAGGAATTTTTTCCTCTTTGGAGTCATGTTATATGTCTTTTATTATTTTGGGTGATGACACTCCCATTGTAGTGCATGAGAGAGGGTCTGTTGATATGAGAGAGGGAACATTTAATGGTGTCCTCTATGTTCCATGTTTTTCAACTAATCTCCAATCTATCTATCATATCACTCACACAGACTCTAGAAAGCGGGTTGAGTTCACTCCAAACATAATGGTAATTAGTGAAATGCACAATGAGTCTAAAATTATAGTGGGAAAGGTATATCATCAGTGTGGATTGTATCACTTCTCTCACTTTGTTCATGATTCTCTTTCACTTGCACTGTTCCCTCACTCATATGAGGTGAGACATTTGTGTCATTAACAATTTGGACACTTGAACTACCACTACACTTAAAGTAGCTTAGTCAACATGACATGGTTACAATATTGCCTTCTATTTTGTTTTCTAATAGAGTTTTGTTAGGATTAACAAGGCAGAAATAACAATTATGTGCAAATATAACTAATATCAGAAAATAATAAACCACACAGAATAGAACACAATGGCACACAGATTTAACGTGGTTCACCCAATCCCTGGGCTACGTCCACCAACAGCAAGTCCAATATTATTATTATCCAGTGATTACAACCTGATTACAATCCGTAATCCCTTACAGCCCAACTCTGCCGCAAGTACTAAAATCATACATCGTAAAAAATCCCTAACCCTAAGCCATATTATACAATATTTTTCCTGATTTAGGGTTAGAATGAGTTATAAGTAGTCGGCCCAAAATAACCGAAAAAAGTAGTCGGCCTCAAAAAAAAATTTCCTCAGGGGCTGCGCCCCCAAACCCCTGCTCTTGGGGGCTGCCGCCCCCAAACCCCCGCTCGGGGCCCGGCCCGGCCCTGAACCCCGGCGAGGTCGGGAGGAAAAGTGTACAGTACTTTCCTGGATAGTACTTTCCTGATTAGTCACCACAAGCTAACAATCTCCCACTTGGTGACTGATCAGTATCCACACTATACTAAAAAACCTCCCACTTGGAGACTGATCCTGTAGCAATACCACTACCCACATGAGGCTCCCACTGGATTGAACCACCTTGGACTCAGTTGTTCCTTTATTTTGTTCAGTCTAAAAGACCAACTGAAGCTGAACATGAGTTCAACTTCTCCCTTGTTACTACCTTGGTAAACATATCTGCTGGATTATCATCAGTATGAATCTTTTCCAGCCTTAACTGTCCATCATCCAAAACTGATCGAATGAAATGGTACCGCAATTGTATGTGTTTTGTCTTTGAGTGCAAAGCAGAATTCTTTGCAAGATGAATGGCACTTTGGCTATCTGTATGTAGAAAATTATCCTTTTGTGGATGTCCCAATTCTTCCATGAAGAATTGAAGCCATATCATCTCCTTGACTGCCTCTGTAGCAGCAACATACTCTGCCTCTGTAGTGGATAAAGCAACCACCTTTTGTAGTCAAGATATCCAACTCACTGCTGTCCCACCAACAGTAAATATATAACCTGTAGTACTCCGCCTGCTATCTATATCTCCTGCCAAATCTGAGTCAACATAGCCTTGTACAGTAGTAGTAGAACCCCCAAAGTGTAAACACTTACTGGATGTGCCTCTCAAATATCTGAGAATCCATTTGACTGCATTCCAATGCTCAATACCAGGGTTACTCATATAACGGCTAACGACTCCCACTGTGTGTGCAATATCTGGCCTAGTACATACCATAGCATACATTAAGCTCCCTACAGCTGAAGCATAAGGTACCTTAGACATTTTAGTCTCTTCTTCTGGTGTCTTGGGACACATATCCTTAGTCAATTTCAAATGACCAGGCAAAGGTGTGCTGACAACTTTGGCATTTTGCATACAGAAACGTTGCAACACCTTCTCAATATAATCAGCCTGAGATAGAGACAATTTCCTATTTTTTTTATCTCTACAAATTTTCATACCAAGGATTTGTTTTTCTGCCCCCAAATCCTTCATAGCAAAAGATTTTGCTAACTGTTGTTTCAACCCCTTAATGTGATCCATGTTAGACCCAGCTACAAGCATATCATCAACATATAAACATAAAATAATGTAGCTGTCATCATCCAACCTCTTAAAATAAACACAATGGTCAGAATGACACCGACTATATCCATGCCCATTCATAAAAGTGTCAAATTTAATATACCATTGCCGAGGTGCTTGCTTCAAGCCATATAAACTTTTCTGCAATCTGCACACCAAATTCTCCTTACCCTTGACCTCAAATCCTTGTGGCTAAACCATATATATTTCTTCATCCAAATCACCATGAAGAAAGGCTGTTTTAACATCAAGCTGCTCTAAATGCAAATCTTCAGTAGCCACAATACTTAAAACAGTACGAATAGAAGTCATTTTAACAACTGGAGAAAAAATCTCATCAAAATCAATACCATGTTTCTGTGCAAATCCTTTTACAACTAATCTGGCTTTAAATCTTTTCGTACCTCCATCCTCTTCTTTGATCCTGTAAACCCATTTATTCTGTAAAGCCCTTTTACCTGCAGGTAACTTACATAAATCCCATGTCTGATTTTTCAGCAAAGAGTCCATTTCATCTATCATTGCAGACTCCCACTGAAGCTTTGTATCCACCTGCACAGCTTCATTATAACATTCAGGTTCACCAGCATCCGTTAACAGAATAGAATACAAAGATGGAGAAAATCTTTCTGGAGGTCTACTTAGCCTTGTTGACCGTCTAACACTCACTGGGGTGTGTGGTATTCGTTGTTGCTGTTGTTGCAGAGCATAAGGAACTACTGGAACATGAACTTGTGGAGTATCATCCAGTACTACATAGTCATTTTCTTTCTTCTCATGCTGCAGCAACAAATCTTTGTACAATACTTGCTCATTGAATATGACATCCCTGCTTCTTACAATTTTATGATTTTCAAAATCCCAAAGCCTATAACCAAATTCATCAATGCCATACCCAACAAATACACATTTCTTTGACTTAGCTTCCAGCTTGGTTCTATTTTCAGAATCTATAAGTGCAAAAGCTTCACAACCAAAGGTTTTGAGAAAAGAATAACTCACCTTCTTACCACTCCATGCTTCCTCTGGAATACCACAGTCCAAAGGAGTAGAGGGGCCTCTATTGATTAAATAAACAGCAGTGTTCACTGCCTCTGCCCACATATTTTTGGGCAGCCTAGCATGCAACCTCATACTCCTTGCACGCTCCATTATTGTCCTGTTCATGCGTTCAGCCACTCCATTTTCTTGTGGAGTCCTTGGTATAGTTTTCTGCCTACGAATACCATTAGAGGAACAATATTCTTCAAATTCTGTGCTGCAATACTCACCACCATTATCAGATCTGAGACATTTTAACTTTTTACCAGTCTCAGTCTCAACCAAGCATTTCCATTTCTTAAAAGTTTGAAATACATCAGATTTCTGTCTAAGGAAATAAATCCATACTTTTCTTGTTGCATCATCTATAAATGTAACATAATACAGAGAGCCACCAAGGGAAGATACCTGAGCTGGTCCCCATACATCTATATGCACAAGCTCTAATCTCTCATTTTTCTTTTCCTTCCCACTCTTCACAAAACTAACTCTCTTTTGTTTTCCATAAACACAACTTTCACAGAAATCCATATTGACACATTTCAGACCAGGTAAAACTTTCTTTGAATGAAGTAATTTCATACCTTTTTCACTCATGTGCCCGAGTCTGTTGTGCCACAGTGCTGTGTCAAAATCTACAGCAACAGTTTGATGTTCTTCCTGCTCAACTGCAGCCACTGTTCCTGAGCATTCATTATCTTCTGAAACAATTAAAGTAGAAGGAACAGTATGACCTGTACAAAGATATAAGGTGCCTACTTTCACACCTTTTGCTACTACTAAGGAACCTTTTGAAACCTTCCAATTTTTATCATTAAAAGTAACTGTGCAACCCTCATCACCCAGTTGCCCTGCTGAAATTAAATTCCTACTCAGCCTTGGAACATGTCTTACCTCTTGTAGTAGCCAATGATTCCCATTCTGCAACTTAATCTTAATTTTTCCCTTTCCAACAATCTGACAAGGTTCATTATCTCCCAAATAAACTAGCCCAAAATCCCCTTGGACATAATCAACAAAATAACTTCTATGGGGTGTAGCATGAAATGAAGCCCCAGAATCTAAAACCCATGAATCATCAATACTTTCTAAGGACAAGAGCAAAGCATCCTCCTCAGATTTGTTACTTACCACATTTGCCTCCTTGTTTCCATCATTTTTGTCTCCTTGATCTTTCTTCCGAGACCAACAATCTTTCTTCTTATGACCTGGTTTTCCACAGTACCAGCAATCATTTGGCCCTTTAGATTCAGACCTCTTTCCCTTTGATTTTCCTCTTGATTTCCCACAATTTCCAGAGTTGTTTCCTCTATCTCTTGTTCTGCCTCTGCTTTCTGTGTTCAATACACTACCCGATGTGGATGCCCCTGAGCTTTTCCTACGAATTTCCTCACTCAATATAACACCAATAACATCATCATACTTTAGGGTATTAGAACCAGAAACAGAATTACTAACAGCCATTACCAAGCCATTCCAGCTTTCTGGCAAAGAACACAAAATCAAGAGAGCCCTAACCTCTTCATCAAAAGTAATTTTAACTGAGGTTAATTGACTTGTAACTGTATTAAACTCATTCAAATGATCAGTAACTGATCCACCTTCTACCATTTTCATATTAAATAAACGCTTCATAAGAAATACCTTGTTTGAAGCTGAAGGCTTTTCATACAACTTCGCTAGGGTTTCCATCAGATCTTTAGCTGTCTTTGCTTCAGTAATATTGAATGCCACCGATTGTGCCAGGCATAGACGAATACTCCCCAGTGCCTTCCTATCCAAAATATCCCAATCCTCCTAAGACATTGATTGCTCTTTCTTGGCTACTCCCTCTAATGGCCGCCATAGATCCTTCTGATAGAGATAATCCTCCATTTGCATCTTCCATAACTGGAAGTTCTGCCCATTAAACTTATCAACCTTCAGCCTACCCTCTTCTGCCATTTCTCCCACTTAACCGAGAGAATCTCCCACTAACTCATGAGACCTGCTTCAGAGAATAGATGAAAGAACGAATGAAATAACCTCGCTCTGATACCACTTGTTAGGATTAACAAGGCAGAAATAACAATTATGTGCAAATATAACTAATATCAGAAAATAATAAACCACACAGAATAGAACACAATGGCACACAGATTTAACGTGGTTCACCCAATCCCTGGGCTACGTCCACCAACAGCAAGTCCAATATTATTATTATCCAGTGATTACAACCTGATTACAATCCGTAATCCCTTACAGCCCAACTCTGCCGCAAGTACTAAAATCATACATCGTAAAAAATCCCTAACCCTAAGCCATATTATACAATATTTTTCCTGATTTAGGGTTAGAATGAGTTATAAGTAGTCGGCCCAAAATAACCGAAAAAAGTAGTCGGCCTCAAAAAAAAATTTCCTCGGGGGCTGCGCCCCCGAACCCCTGCTCTTGGGGGCTGCCGCCCCCAAACCCCCGCTCGGGGCCCGGCCCGGCCCCGAACCCCAGCGAGGTCAGGAGGAAAAGTGTACAGTACTTTCCTGGATAGTACTTTCCTGATTAGTCACCACAAGCTAACAAGTTTTTTAATGATGCATGGAAAACATATTGAAGAAAATTTTGATAAAGGCAGAGCATGGAGAGCCACACAACTTTTGGACCTAGTAAACAGTGATTTCGTAGGTCCATTTCCACATCCTTCTTTCAGTAGAGCCAAATATGTCTTGACATTCATTTATAATCTTTCCTTATATAACTTCGTATATTTTCTCAAACAAAAGTTTAAAGTCTTGAGTATTTTCAATAATTCAAATCTTTTGCAAAGAAACAAATAAGAAAACCATCAAGGTTTTGTGCACCAATAATGGGGGGGAATATGTCAACCAAAGGTTTGAGCAATTTTGTATCTCAGAAGGCATTGATCTTCAATATACACTTCCCTACACTCTATAACAAAATAAAGTTATAAAATGAAATAATCGGTCCTTGAAGGAAATGGCTAACTGTATGATCCACTACAAATCATTGGCACCTCAGTATTGGGAAAATGCCATAAACTATGTATGTTATATACAAAATAGGGTTCCTCATCAAGTTGTGAAGGGGGAAACTCCTTTTAAAACTTGGACTGGTTGAAGACCCATAGTCAAACACTTTCAAGTATTTGGATCTCATGCATGAGCCCACATTCTAGCAAAGAAATGTAAGGTTGTGGATCCATAGAGTAGGCTTGCATATTTGTTGAGTATTTAGATGGTGTCAAAGGATAAAAATGTCTCCATTCTACGACACATGATCTTTTCATTGAGAGGAATATTTTTTTGAGGAGGATACCTCTGGTTGTGTTTCTACCACTCCTCCATCCTTCATTCCTATGGATACATTGCGATTGCATGATGATAGTTCTTCCAATAATTTTAATCATTTTGATCCTACTAAGGATTCTTCTTCTTCTTCCACTTAAAATGATGATGATGATGATGACCTATCTTCTTCCTCTCTTAGTCATTATTCCAAGGGTGATGTTTCTCCTTTAGATTCTTCACACTCTCTAGCCACTAGGCTTATTTGAGCTCATCAAACATTGGATTCAGTGGGTGATTGGGTTGTTGATCCTTCTTATGAGAGAAGAACAAGGTCACAATTTGAGCAATCTCCACATCTCTTAATTGCTACAACTTTTGATCCACAATCCTTTTGAGAAGATTTTTGTGTCCCCAAATGGAATACTTTTATGCAAGAGGAGTTTAGTTCATTAGAGAGGAAACATACTTGGGATTTAGTCTCTATTCCTAAGGGAAGTAAACATGTTTAGTACAAGTGGGTCTATCAAACAAAATTTAATGCAAGTGGGTTAGTTGATAAGCATAAGGCTCACCTGGTTGCCAAAGGATTCTCCTAGGTTCTTGGGATTGAATACTCTAAGACCTTTGCACAAGTTGCCAAGATGAATTCCATCTTACTTGTACATGTCATAGTTGCAGCCCATCAATGGGAAGTTCATCATATAGATGTGAGGAGTGATTTTCTTCATGGAAACCTTCAGGAGGAGATATATATGGAGTATCCATAGGGTTTTGTCCAGGATCCTTCACTTGTTTTCTACCTTCAGAAGTCTCTCTATGGCCTTAAATAGGCTCTTCGAGTCTAGTGTTCCAAGATGGAATCCTTCCTTTTTTCAGCTGGGTTAACTTGGTGCCACTCTGATGCAGGGGCATTCTAGGGTACTCGATGAATCTGCATGGGAGGTGTATGTTTGGCCCATGTTACTTGGTTGCAACCTTAACTAACGGTCTCGATCATTGAAGGAAGCTCGATCGCTAAAGGAACTCGGTAATCTCTTGTGCTTGGTGAAAGTGTTACTCAGTGATGCTTGTGGTGCTTAGTCGACACTAGTGCTCGGTGATGCCTAGCATGCTCGGTTATTTCACTATTGCTCAGTAGTTCTAGTTTACCAACTGGAGTTTTGTGTGATTTGTTGGGCCAAATTGGTGCATTTATTGTTGGTAGCTATTATTACAGGCCGACATGTTGGATTAAATGTTTATAAGGCTATTTTGATGTCGACTTATATTGCATTTAATATTGTTGGGGGGAGTTAATGGTTTCAACTTGTGGTTGATGATTAGTATTTATAGGATGTTTGGGTAGATGTTTAGGAGGGGGAGCAAGATTGAAGTTCATGACTTGGAAGACTTAGCTATTCAGATATGAGGTTCTAAAAGCTGGAGTTGGCAAAGTTGTGAAAAAGATCTTGCATAATCTTGCAGATCAGATTGTTATCTGATAGTTTGTAGTTGCAGAGCTGGTGGTTGCACACTTGGGGACAAGGAGATTGCTTGGAGGCTTGTGAGCTCAAGTTTAGATCTACCCTAGGGTTTCCATCAGTTACTGATTGTTTTCAAAACTAAACTAGCTAGTGTTGTGTTGGATCCTGTGATCTTGCCAAAAAAAAATTATTATAATTGGCCCTCACCCAGAAGGCCTTACAGCCAGGCATGTTAATTAAAATCATAAATTAAACAATTATTTATTGTTGTGTTGTTGAGTATTCTATTGTGTTGAGTATTGGTTGCAAGGTTTGGACTATCCTTAACTAGATCCACCATCCTTGACTGCGTCAAGTGGTATCAAAGCGAGAGTTGATCTGTGGAGCGAAGGTTGACCTAGCAAGGCTGATCTTGCAAATTTGATCTTATTTGTGAAGAGATTATATGATCTAGATTGCAAATCTAGAGCACTAAACTTGTGGATCTTGCCCTAGTTGTTTGTCAAGGTGGTAGGTTGAGATCTGACTTGAATACAACTTGGAGATTGCCACAAGGTGGTCGGTGTAGGGTTTTTTGCAGAGGGTTTATCTTATTCTTTAAGGATGCC
This sequence comes from Chamaecyparis obtusa, assembly GCA_027943335.1. Lineage (NCBI taxonomy): Eukaryota > Viridiplantae > Streptophyta > Pinopsida > Cupressales > Cupressaceae > Chamaecyparis > Chamaecyparis obtusa. The sequence goes on along the minus strand of BSBK01000972.1, from coordinate 665,778 downwards.
TCTAAGAATATTAGACCCTAGAGTACTTGTAGACCTCTGTGATACTATTGAATCTAGGATTACAGAGAAGGTGAAATCAGATTTCAGATCTGAGATGGAGTTGATGAAGAATGACATGGTCACCGAGATCATGAGAGCTGTTGCTGGTGTACCTTGAAATATTGGTATTGAAGATGGTTATGAGGAAGCTGCTAAAGACTTTGAACCTGCTGGATCTAGTGGTGATGATTGGAGGGATAGATTTGGTGAAGATAGAATTGCTCAGTTGCCCAAATCTGAAGCTCGATTATGTAGTGTACACACTAAATAGTGCACTTCTCTAAATCATTTCTTCCAAGAGAATCCATGGATTGGAAACCTTGAGAAATTGATTTAGAGCTCCCTAGGCATGGAGTGCAAGGGTGTTAAGAATGCTCTCAACTAGAGCTATTAAGCCAATAACCTTGCTAGTAAACCATGCAATGGGAGATTCAAATGAAGACAAGGGAAAGAATGCCAATATCCCCAAGAATCAAATGGAAATGCAAATGTAATGAAACTATGCTAGAAATGGAAATGCAAGCTAAGCTATAAAAAAGAAAGATAGAAGTATTACAAATCCTTACTATTTAGACTATGTGAGATCTAAGCTAGAGCTTGAAAGGAAACTAATCTAAGAAAGCATAAACATGAAGCTAAGCTAAGAATGCAAGAATGAAAGCTCAATGTAGAAAGATCTCCAAAAGGCTCCAAAGTCTTCAAAAGCTCTAAAGTCTCCAAGAAATCCTGCAGCATAAAGTTAGCATAAAAAGTTGGGGTCTAGAATGAAGAAGAGAGCTCTCCTTTTATAAGAAATGAAAAGGAATGGACCATGGAGATTAAGAGGCAAAAGATTTAATCAACGATGGAGCATCAAAGAGGATAAATCCATGTGCACAAGTATCCTCCAATGAGAAAATAAGAGTTGACTTTTGTGCCCATATGAGACAAAAAGTGTTTTTTCTCTTTTTATAAAATGCTTTATTTGTGCAACTTAGGATAAGAGGAAAAGTGGGGGCTTTTTATTTATTAAAAGGGGAGGAAATTCCTTTTAAATAAATAAAGACTTAGGATAAAATGGTTAGCCCAAGACAAATAATCAAATAAATGACAGAACTAGGATTTGATCAAGAATAAGCAATTGATAATTTTAGCTAATAATGCTAGCAAGGGGCTAATAGTCTAGATGACCATTTTTAGATGATTACATTTGCCCCTCTTTAACTAATATGTGATCAATCTAGGAACACATTACGTCAAAGAATAGATCATCCAAGAAGGCAATAGAGATCTGACTCCAAAGTATGAAGTGCAAAGAGATAGAAAATCTTGCATGGTCAACTTGGTAGCGACAATACTGAACACTTAGGAAAGAGATGGACAGTATCAGAACTCGAGATGAGAACTAACATGTCAAGCACAAAGATAGATCGATCAAAGAAAATGGAATGGTCAAGCATATGCTCTAGAGAATAGCCAATAGGATATGATGTGTCTGCCCCCTTGGGATCCAAATCAAAATTAGGTAGAGGGAATGCAAAAGCAAGAGCAACATGATCAAATCACTAGAAATCATAAAGAGATGAAGCATGATAAGATAACCATCAAGTAGTGAAGGAATGCCCCAGTTTGATTATAGGATAAAGATGAAGCGAAAAATGAAATGGAAGACTAGAAGTTTGAAAGAGATGGGGATGAAGAAAGAAAAGATGCCCCAGTGAAGATTGAAGGATCAGCCTCAAAAGGTCAGCCAACTACGTGGAAGGAGAGATGTGATTTTGACGATCAAGGTGAACTCAAATTTTGGTTTTGATCCTGAAATGAATAGAAAATGATGTGATATGAAAGACAAGAAGCGAAAGACATGATCGGGAAGAAGTGAAAGGTGAGTGCAGTTGACTGACAGGTCCACAAAAGATGAAAGGAGAGCTCTCTCCATATGCAAGATGCAAAACTAACCAACATGAACCTAAAAATGCAAGCTATTATAAAAAGTGGTTTACTTGAAAGGTCATAAAGCTATTAGACTCTAATAATCATCATCGAGCATTATTGGTAGCATTGCAAGATCATACAATACACACTAGTATAACTATGTGGATCTGAATATGATCTATATCAGATAGAAATGTGGAAATTCCACCTAGGCACCAAAGACATATAAGTCAAGATGACTAGTGCAGTGAGATTCCCTAAGTTTGATATAGCAAGATTATGCTCACATCAAGGCACAAGAAAGTCAAGATGACTATAAGAATGCACTTGCAAAGACAGTCAAGGATAATACCTTGTAGATCCCTTTGTCAAGTGGAACAAGCATAAATGCTAATGACAGTGAGGATCAACAAGATATACCCACAAGCAAAAAGCAAATAAAACATGTCCTCATGCCCCAGTCTTCTAGCTCAGCATCATCAAAAACTATTAGGGAGAGAACACTTAGCAAAGAAATCATCATAGACATCACACAAAGAAATAAAGCAAATTTCAGTAAGTCAAGTGTTTAAGTGCGCATGTGTAGGTCATAGAGTCAAACTTTGAGTATCGCATCTTCTAGTGAGAAATATTGCATCATTCGAGACTGCATATAGGATATTTGATAAGTGTTGAGAAACATTTGATGCTAGGAAAGTGTTGAAAAACACAATTGGGGTGGTGTTGAAAAACACCATTGGAACCAAGAGGCCCAAGAAACCCGAATGCACAAAGAGACCCAAGATAAGCTAGAACAATGTATGCCCCCTAGACTAAGACAAGAGTCAATTCCAAGCTAGGAGAGGCAAAGTGAGAAGTGGAGTGAATGAGCACCACACAAGACTAATAGACATAGGTGCAAGGGTCTCAAGCAGTGCCTGTTTCCAAGTTTTCACCATTTGACAGACTTTTTTAGGACTTTTTCCAATTTTTTTGTATTTTTGCTACCAAGGCGCCTATTTCCAGATTTTCACCAAGGCACTTTTCAATTTTTTTGAATTTTTTGAATTTTTTGGTGAGACATCAAAGTGCCTATTGCTAGGTTTTCACTAGGATGCTCATTTTTCAGTACTTTTTATGCTTTTTAGGATTTTTTCAGCATCATATATGAATTTTTTGGAATTTTTTTAGGATCAATAAAAATATGTACAAAGAGCTCAAGAACCTTAGCCATAGACCTTCTGCAATTGTAGAACATTGATAGGCTCAGTAAGCTTTGCTTCCTCTGATGTAGATAACCGATAGGCCCCAGACCCAAATGCTGCTGCTGTGATGATAGAATGCCCCAACTAGTTTGGCCAATAGTAACCAACCCTAAGAAATTTTTGAGCTAACATAAGACTGGTAGAATGTGATCCACATATGCCATCGTGGATTTCAGCTAGCACCTTTTTTGACTCCTCTATTTCTAGATACTTAATGAGAGTTCTGTCTAGACCTTTCCTATACAAGTCACCAAAGATGAGGGTAAAGTGTGAGTTATGGCAGAGGAGTTGGTGGTCCTCAGTGCGCAGTAGATATTTAGGAATAATTTGATCTAGTAGATATGAAAAGATAGTGGCATAGGGGGATGAATCCACAGGGAAGTGTAGGCAAGATAAGGCAACTCTTCCACTAGGAATGCAGAGTATGATTCTTGTTCTTCCATTTTTAGAATGGATGCCAAAGTAGTCATGACATCAGCCACCTTGTTCTCAGATTTGTGCTTCTCAATATCAACCTTAACCAAAAATGCCATATGGGGAGGCATCTTTATGAGCTTTTGCTTGACAAGTTTTATCCTTGGAATCATTTTCTCTAGAAAGAATGTGGCAAATTGTTCTTGATTTGTAATCTTTTTAGGTTCAGATACTGCCACAATGTGGTTTTCCCCATCTGACCATTGTTTTTTTCTCTTGATTGTATGACAGAGATACTTGATATCTGATTCCAGCATGTTTATTGCAAGTTCACTGGTGGAAGAGATAGTAGGTTCAATGGCTATGAAATCTAAATGTATGAAGGAGAGCAGAGTGACAAGTGCAAGAACATTTATGCGAGGGATGTCATCTTTGGTGACGAGAGAGGTTGAGCCTATAAGGTCGGCTCCAAAAGTGTCAAGATCTAGATTTGTCATAGAAGGACTAGCGTGGTCCACTAAAGCAACACATGGAACAAACTTGTCAGACCCTACATGAGATTCATCAACTACATCAGATTGGGCACTATAGGTATGAACCACATCAACATCCATATCACTTAGGAGAAATAGGAGTAGCAATAGTGGTAATGTCTTCTTCATCTCTATAGATCCATTCTCTAACAGCTTGTTCTTCTCTTTTGACCTCTAGGGGTATGGACGCTTGAACAAAATTACCAAAAATTGTCATGGCAGAAGCAGAAGGCTTCATCTTATCAGAAGGTCTCCCATATGATCTAGGAGAAGTAGGCATAGCAACAAGGGAATCCAGCGTGTATTCACCCATACCAAGGCTCATCATCTTAAAAGTTTTCTCAGCGGCAACCACAGATGCAGTAGGATCATTAGAGGGTTTGTTGTGAGGAACAAATGTTTCAGCAGCAATAAGAGTATTGATAGCAATAGAATGATCCCCAGGAATCACAATTTCAGCTCCGTTATGTGGAAATTTGACGCACTGATGATAAGTGGAAGGGATAGCTTGCATGTCATGGATCCAAGGATGAACCAAAAGAATGTTATATGCAAGTGGGCTGTCCAATACTTGGAACCAAATATCTTTCATGACAGGGCCCACTCAGACAAGCAGCGTGACAAGACCTTTGGAAGATCTTTCCACTTCATCGTAAGCTTTTATAGTAATCTTCTTCTTAGGATCTATAGCAAATTCTGACAATCCCAATTGTTGTATGACATTGAAAGAGACAATATTTAACCCTACACCATTGTCTATTAGGACTTGGCGGACTCAAGTATGGTAGACCATAACTTCAATGTGTAAGGCAAGATTGTGAGGGTGGCTAAGAGATACATCATCTTCTTCAGAGAAGGAGAGATAGAGGGGAGATGAGATATGGTTGACCATAGCCTGGAACTGATCTGGATCAATGTCATTAGGGACACATGTTGTATGTAGAGCTTCTTCAAGGATTTCTCTGTGTGAAGGGGATAGTTCAAGCAACTCAAAAATAGATATCCGTGCAGGTGTCCATTGCAACTGATGGACAAGATCATAGCTAGACAAAGCTGAAGAAATTGTTGGTTTGGAAGATGAGGCTTGTTTAGGATTAGGCACAGTTTTAAGGACTAGTTTAGCTTGCCCCCTAGTAACAGCATTCAGTGCCTCACTTCGGGAAGATGAACTACCACATGTTTGCAAGACCAACTTTGGCATACCCTGACTAACTTTATTATCATCTTGAGGTCGCGTCATAAGAATACTCTCAACAGGCTCTACCATGTTGATCATAGGTGAATCAGAAGTATATGTATAGTTGATCTTAGCATCATGATTTTTCTTATGTGCTTGGGAGGTTCCCCCTTGTCATGCTTAGGTAGAGGGTCTTTGAAAGCTGTGTAATCAAAAATTTTAACTAAGCCATCTATGAGAATTATGTTATCATCAATGAGATCTTGAATATCATCTTTAAGCTTGAAACAATTATTCATCTTGTGTCCCTTACTTCTGTGATAGTGGTAGTAATGATCTTCTCTCCACCAATCAGGCTTAACTGGTGGAGCATAGGGATGATAAAATTTAGGAAGCATAAGATGTTTGTTGGCAACCAAAGTCTTAAGAATCACATCATATGGTTCAGCCAACTTGGTGTAGACTTGTTGTTGGTACTGCTTCTTAGGTTTGTCTGCATTATGAGGCTTAGGAGCACTGTGAGCATTGGCAGCTTCTTGTTGTTTTGCTGTGTAGATAGCATTAGAGAGGTTGAAAGTAGGTTCTTTAGCTTTTGGGACATCTACAACCCCATCATTAACAACATACTTGTTTCTATTCCAAGGCTTGTTCTTGTCTTTTCCATTGCCTCTAGTATCTTTATTAATAACAATATCCCCCTTTCTTATGGCCACATCTTCAATCCGATATGCACTTTCAACCATGTCAATGAAAGAGGAGAACAGTTGTTTCCTTAGATCATAATATAGTTCTGGCACAAGAGTGTTGACAAAAATGTCAATCTTTTCTCTTTCATCTAGCTGGCGAGGATATCGAGAATATAATGACTTCCAACATTGTAAGTAAGTGGCAAAAGGCTCACCTTGGTTTTTCTTTAGAGCACTGAGATCTATCATAGTGATAGGTTGTTGAATGTTGTATGAATAATGTTGGGTAAAGTGACTAGCCAACTCATCAAAGGTCTTGAGAGGGGGTGTTAATTTTGCAAACCATTCCAAAGCTTGTCCTCTCAAACTTCTAGGAAACAATCGTAGAAGAAATGTGTCTTCATGAAGGAAGTCCATGCTAAGAGCGTAAAAGTGACGCACATAGTCATGGGGGTCACCATTTCCATCATACTTGTCATATTTGGGAACCTCAATATCCCTAGGAAACGAGACCATGTATAGACTCCTATCAAAAGGAAGAGCACAAATAGACTCCACAAAAGAGACCTTTGGAGACTCTTTTTCTATGGTAAGTTGAGCAAGATGTTGATTTGTCTGGTGTAATTCCTCTCTAAGGATTTCCAATTTAGTTGGGACTCTTTCTTGAACAATCTATCGTACATCATAGCCAAGAGGGAGCTTGTATCCCCTAGAAGTCATGTATTGAAAGTATTGATCTCCATTTCACTCTAAGAGTTTGTGCATCAAATGTTGGGAAGACTCATCTTGTTCGAATCTCAAAAGTTGCTCACTAGAAACCTCATCATTGGCTTCTTCCTCATGCTGAGAGGGAGGAGGTCTAGGAGGTGAAGGAGCAACAAAAGTTTCTCTTAGAGGAGATCTGGGTGGTGTGTTGTTACCATTGTTTCCACTATTGCCAAAGAAAGGTCTATCTTCATAGCCACTAGTCCCAGGTTGTTCATGGGACATCCCTCTTGAAGACATGTGCCTAGTAGCTTCCATTAAGCTTTTACTATACTCTTTATCCAAGAGTGCTTGGTTATCTCTTTGCGCAAAGTGGTCTTGCATACGATAATATTTCTCTTGTTCGCTCATGGTAAGTGAGACATTGTCTATGTTTTTGGGGGTTTTAAACGTGAAAAAGAGGAAGCCTCCTTTGTACCACGGGGTGACCTTAGAATCTTTAGATTGGTTAGGACTAGAACTGTCATTGCTAACTAGCACTCGTGAGCATCTTGTGGGTGAAGGTAACTGCGTATAGTTGAATGGAGGGTGACTCCGCTGCTCGCATTGAGACCGAGTTGAAACCGGCATGAAAAAGGAATGTTGGTTGACTAATAAAATGAGACAAAGTTTTTTAGATTTTGAGATAAACAAAGCCAAAGAAGATCACTTGTCAAGATAGAACAACAAAGATGGCTGGCCAAAAGTGCTCAATAACTTACAGCAATCAATTAACTCAAGCCGAGATATGAGCAAGAAGCTCAATTAGCAAGTAGCTAGAGAGGTAACCGTAATGTGACAAGTGATCAAAAGTAGCATTTGTTAGGCTCAAACCCAATAGTTTTAACTCATTTTCTCAGTCTAGAACAGAATTAAACATGCAGATAATAGACCAGGGTTGAGTAAGAATAGGAAAAGACACTCAACAAATGAAATTTCAAATTAGGTAGTAATGAGATAGCAAAAAGATTCTGGGTGATAGTTTCCAAGCAAACATGGCGACAAAATCTAACCAGGCGATACTTTTGACTAAGACCGAGTGATACTTTCCAGGCAGCCCGAGCGATAGAATCCATGTAGGCAAGGTGATAAAAAACTAGGAATGAAGTATCGCATGATAGAACTTGAAACAGTGTGCGATTGTTTTCAGTGTTGTACGACTCTTGACCAGTGAACATAAAAAGTCTCAGTTTTTGAAGGTAATTTTGTCAATTTTGCAATCTGATGGGTAATTTGTTGATTTCAAACACAAGGACAACAATATTCAGGAAGGTTTGCAAATAGTAGGGGATGGAACATGTCATCAAACACTTGTGCAAGAGCAAAAGCAACCTTGCCAAGACAAGCAATTGGGATATCAAAATGAAAACTTCTATGAGCACCAAGAAGCTAAGCAGAAAAATAGGGTGGCCTCTATCTGTGGTTCTTAGTAAGGGCTTCCATTCGTAGCACCCCTCTTGCTCCCCAAAGGGACTCCTTACCTTGCGGCAAGTAATGGACCTCGTGGCCTCAAGAGTACCTTAAGCATTCTTGCTCAATACTTTCCTCATGGTCACAATCCCACAAGTACTCACATCAAGTGAAGATAAGCACTACATCTACCAAGGTTTTGTGTCCTTGATAGCCTCAAGATTATAGTGGGTTGGAATAGCTCGGTATTAGCTTGTCCCCACTTGGGTCGTTCCTCTTGATTGCTCAAGAGCAGGCCCACTAAAGGATCCTAATGCTAAACAAAGAGTGGATTGACTTTTGAGTGTCAGGATTTCTGGTTCACCTCAAGGATGAAGAGCATAATCTCCTAGCTCAAGAATCTCCCCCAAACACACCAAACAAAGAGTTCAATTACCCTCTTGTTTTCAAAGTCTAAAAGTGGGTCAAGATTTCTAGTTCACCACAAGGGTGAAGAGCATAATTTCCTACCACCAAAAGACTCCTACAACAAGATCTTAAGTGCCTAAGAAATGAGACAACTAGTATATGCTGCACTTAAAAAGAAAGTAATTAAACAAGCACTTGATTGGTTTTTATGCTTTGGGCAGCCCTGCAAAAACCATTAGTAGCCCTTGTGCATTTGGAGCTTTGACATGCGTTCTTTTGAGAAAATAATCAAGCAATGAGAGCACCTACAAGCACAACTTGTTAGCCCCACAATGGTTAGCACATCAAAAATTAGAAAATCTACAAGTAAAATAGGTGATCAAATGGAAAAATTTGAAAATGAAACCAACATGGTTGGATTAGGCTCAGAAAGAGCTTTCCAACAATATATCACACTTAAATTTTCGATACCATATGTAAAAATTTCTAAAAAATGGGTGCCAATTTTCCAAAGTGGCACGGATTCTGAAAATGTTGAAATTTTCAAAAAAATCAAAAACAGCTAAAAAAAAACCACTTTCAGGTCTGGGTGATAGTACAGTCACCAAAAATATTGTGTGATCCTTTATAGTATACCGGGGTGATAATATATTTCTAGGCGATACTTTGCTTTACTGCAGGTGACAAAATGTATCAAACAGGGTGACAGAATGTCTCAAACAAGGTGATACTTTAACTGGTAAAGTATCACGCGACCATACATGAACTATCGCGCCACCATATGTGAACTATCGTGCGATAATCTAAAACTGAAAAACCAAAGAGCCGAAAATGAAGCTAAAAATTGATGAAAAATTAACGGAAATGCAGCAAATTAAGGACAAAACAATAATGCTCTGCCCCACGGTGGGTGCCAAAAATGTACACACTAAATAGTGCACTTCTCTAAATCATTGCTTCCAAGAGAATCCATGGATTGGAAACCTTGAGAAATCAATTTAGAGCTCCCTAGGTATGGAGTGCAAGGGTGTTAAGAATGCTCTCAGCTAGAGCTATAAAGCCAATAACCTTGCTAGTAAACCATGCAATGGGAGATTCAAATGAAGACAAGGGAAAGAATGACAATATCCCCAAGAATCAAATGGAAATGCAAATGCAATGCAACTATGCTAGAAATGGAAATGCAAGCTAAGCTATAAAAATGAAAGATAGAAGTATTACAAATCCTTACTATTTAGACTATATGAGATCTAAGCTAGAGCTTGAAAGGAAACTAATCTAAGAAAGCATAAACATGAAGCTAAGCTAAGAATGCAAGAATGAAAGCTAAATGTAGAAAGATCTCCAAAAGGCTCCAAAGTCTTCAAAAGCTCTAAAGTCTCCAAGAAATCCTGCAACATAAAGTTAACATAAAAAGTTGGGGTTTAGAATGAAGAAGAGAGCTCTCCTTTTATAAGAAATGAAAAGGAATGGACCATGGAGATTAAGAGGCAAAAGATTTAATCAACGGTGGAGCATCAAAGAGGAGAAATCCATGTGCACAAGTATCCTCCAATGAGAAAATAAGAGTTGACTTTTGTGCCCATATGAGACAAAAAGTGTTTTTTCCCTTTTTATAAAATGCTTTATTTGTGCAACTTAGGATAAGAGGAAAAGTGGGGGCTTTTTATTTATTAAAAGGGGAGGAAATTCCTTTTAAATAAATAAAGACTTAGGATAAAATGGTTAGCCCAAGGAAAATAATCAAATAAATGACAGAACTAGGATTTGATCAAGAATAAGCAATTGATGATTTTAGCAAATAATGCTAGCAAGGGGCTAATAGTCTAGATGACCATTTTTAGATGATTACATGTAGTAGTTACCGAATGGAAGTTTTTACTTTCTCTGGTACTTTGAGGCCTGAGAACTTGATTGATTGGATTGGTGAACTTGAAGATTTCTTTGAGATGGAAGAAATTGAAGATCCTCTTTAGGTGAGATTAGCACAAACAAAGTTGAAAGGACATGTTGCTCTTTGGTGGAAAGAACTACAAAGAGATAGAGAAGATGAAGGTGAAATGAAGATCAATCAGTGGAGGTTGATGGTGACAAAATTGAAAGCTAAGTTCATATCTTCTGACTATGAGCTTGACTTGTTTAAGAAGTTGTAGAATCTGAAACAGAAGGATTTGTCTGTTGAAGATTATACCGAGCAGTTCTAAAAACTTACTATTCGATCTAGACACTGAGAGCTCGATAAGGAAAAGGTAGCTCGGTATGTGAATGGTCTGAGATTCAATATTTAGGATGAGCTTGGTATGCTGAAGATTGATTCTGTTGAAGATGTTTATCAGTATGCTCTAAAGGTAGAAGATAAGTTGAAGAGGAAACAACATAGTAATCCCCGAGGGAAGGAAAAGATTGATCACTCGGTGAAGGATAAACTGACTAATGCAGAAGATGAACAGAAACCTGTGGAACCGAAGAAGAAGACAGGTAGAGTTATGTTTAAGGGTACTTGCTATAACTATGGAGAGGAAGGACATCGTTCTTTTGAGTGTACATAGAAGAAGCTTGGTGACTGATGAACTACTATGGTGAATGAGAATGAACTTGAATCTGAGAACTTGCTGCTTTGGAGAACATTGCTCGATACAAAGGAGGAACCTTGTCAAAGGAGTAACTTGTTTAGAACCCAATGCAAGTCTGGAGGTAAACTTTGTAATGTTATTATTGATAGTGGTAGTACTAATGACCTTGTTGTTGAGGACATGGTTCAGAAACTTGGGTTGAAGCATCCTTATCCTTATAGGATTGGTTGGTTACAAGATGTTCATGCTCTAGAAGTAAGAGAACAATGCTTTATTGATGTTCAGATTGGCAAGTATAAGGATCTTGTGTCATGTGATATTGTGAAGATGAATAGTTGTGATATATTGCTTGGTAGGCCTTGGAAATATGATCGCAAAGCTATGTATGACTATGTAAGGAATGTGTTTACTGTTGAGAAGGATGACATGAAGTTTTCCCTGATGCCTTTGTTGGATACAACTCTTGGTAGGAGAAGCCTAAGTATTGGTAGCCAAGTTGAGTTGGTGGACCTAGAGAAAATGAATGATCGGTATGGAGAACAAACCTATGTGTTGTCAAGGAAAGACTTGAAGAGATAGAGAAAGCTGAAGTGGAAGAATATGCAAGCTGAAAAGGTGGAGGACTTGTATGCAAAGAACTAGTTTTGGGTTTATGTGTTGAATCTCGAGAGATATTCTTCTCACATATGAACATCTTTTTGAACTTGGGGTGCCTGATGCAGGGGCATTCTAGGGTACTCAGTTAATCTGCATGGGAGGTGTATGTTTGGCCAGTGTCACTTAGTTGTAGCCTTGACCGATGGTCTCAGTCATTGAAGGAAGCTTGGTCACTGAAGGAACTTGGTAATCTCTTGCACTCAGTGAAAGTGTTAATGATGCTTGTGGTGCTCGGTCAACACTGGTGCTCGACGATGCCTAGCATGCTCAGTTATTTCACTGTTGCTCGATGGTTCTAGTTTACCAATTGGAGTTCTATGTGATTTTTTGGGCTGACTTGGTGCATTTATTGTTGGTAGCTGTTGTTACAGGATGACATGTTGGATTAAATATTTGTAAGACTATTTTGATGCTGACTTGTATTGTATTTAATATTTGTTGGGGGGAGTTAATGGTTTCATCTAGCAGACTTGTGGCTGATGATTAGTATTTATAGGATGTTTGGGTAGATGTTTAGGAGGGGGAGCAGGAGTGAAGTTCATGACTTGGAAGACTTGGGTAGATGTTTAGGAGGGGGAGCAGGAGTGAAGTTCATGACTTGGAAGACTTAGTGAATCAAATCTGAGGTTCTGAAAGCTGGAGTTGGCGAAGTTATGGGAAAGATCTTGCATGATCTTGTAGATCAGATTGTTATTTGATAGTTTGTAGTTGCAGAGCTAGTGGTTGCACACTTGGGGACAAGGAGATTTCTTGGAGGCTTGCGAGCTCAAGTTTAGATCAGCCTTAGGGTTTCCATCAGTTGTTGATTGTTTTTAGAACTGAACTAGCTAGTGTTGTGTTGAATCCTGTGATCTTGCAGAATTGTTTCTAATTGTAATTGGCCCTAACCCGGAAGGCCTTACAGTTGGGCATGTTAATGAAAATCAGAATTTAAACAATTATTTTTTGTTGTGTTGTTAAGTATTCTGATGTGTTGAGTATTGGCTGCAAGGTTTGGACTGTCCTTAACTAGATCCACCATCCTTGACTATGTCACACTCTGATTTGAATGTATATATTTTGTAGTAGGATGATACTCTCACTTTTATTATTCTCTATGTTGATAACTTGTTGATCATGAGGAGTCACTCATCCCACATCACGATAGTCAAAATTGCCCTTCACAATCGGTTATTAACGTTTGAACTAGGCCTTCTCTACTACTTCTTAGGGATTAAGATCACTTAGTCACCTTCAGGTATCTTCATTGGAAAGCCTAAGTACACTCTTGATATGCTCTCTAGATTTTGCATGGCTGACTGTAAGTCCGCACAGACTCCATTCTGTCAGGAGTCAAACTTGAGGCTTCTTGTTCTTCACCCTTGGTTGTTGGTATCTTGTATTGTCAATTGGTTGAAATACTCATACATTTGACTCACATGAGGCTTGATATTTCATATGTTGTGGGCATAGTCTATAGGTTCATGCAGGAGTCACATGAGATGTATTAGAAAGTAGCTAAATGGATTCTTTGTTATATCTAGGGTACTCATAGTTATGTGATTCATTATGCAACAAGCAGGGTTATTGACTTGGTGGAATATACAAATTCATATTAGGTGAGTGATTATCAAGATCATAAGTCTACTTCAAGTTATTGCTTCTCTCTTGGTTCAGGTCCAATTTCTTGATCAAACAAGAAGTAATCATTTATTGCTCTTTCATCCACTAAGGTGGAGTATCGGAGCGTAGTTAATATAGCTATTGAGGCCTTATGGATTTAGAACATCCTTACTATGTTTGGCATTCCTTTTTGAAATCCAACAATCATCCATTATGACAACTGGAGCACCATTCCAATTCCTCGCAATCTATTCCATCATCAAGAGACCATGAACATTAAGATTCACATGCACTACATTTGAGATTTGATTCATGAGCAGGTCCTTGATCTTCAATATTGTCAAACATCATATCAAACTATAGATATCTTCACCAAACCCTTCATTGAGATAAAGTTCATTCACTTGCGTGCTTTTTTTGTGGTGTGACATGTGTCTACTTCTTCTGGAGCTTTTTAGTCTCTTAATTCTTTCTTTTGGAGAGGAATTTTCTTCTAGTAGGTTTTCTCCTTTTCTTTAGTTATGAGAGGTTACATTATAGTTGTACATGGGTACCTAACATGGTCTTATTATTGGGACCCATAAGAATGTATACTATATTATTGTACTCCCTAAATTGCACGTAAGGGGGGTGTTGGAGTAAATGGTATGTTTCCATTTTACTCTTGACTTAAGTTTACTTAGGTGAACTTATTTATTAGATGGATATTATTTAGGTAGATATTGTTGAGTTCCACTTGGACTCTAACTCCTCCTATAATATGGTTGAGTCCAATTTGGACTCTAACCCCTCCTATGATATGGTTGATTCCAATTTGGACTCTATCTCTTCTAGAAGATATTTTTGAGTTCTATTAGGACTCTAATTCCTCCAGGTTAAGACACTTGTCTCAACCTTGTCCATGCTTCCTATCAGCTCTTGCCTATATAAACAAGCTACATTTCTTGTATTTTACATATTATAAATATTTAGATATTGGATATTGGAGATTTCTCTTGATGTTATTATGCCTCTAAGCATTCACATCAAGTTTATCTATTATTTTAATTCTTTCCATTTTATTTCTAGTTATTTGATCTAACTCTTTCACTTGAATCTGGTTTAAATCTATTTTGTCAAATTTTAACATTGTATTAGAGCTTATTTTGAAAGATTAGATTATTTAGAGATATTGTAAAATCTTTTTGTGAGTTCTCTTGTGTTTCGTACAATATAGAGAACAACAAAGATTTATGAAGATCCAGCAGTATCTATTTTGCATATATGTTTTTTTGTGATATGGGTGATTGCAATACTTTAAAGGATTCAGAGAGCATTTTTTATAGTTACATTATGTCCAGAAGGCTCGATAAAGTCAAGATTGACTTTTGTTTCATCTTTTTTGGAGATCATTTGCAATAATTACAAAATAGGGGTTTATAGCTCAGATCTGGAAGACACCTTGCAAACTGATAATTGTCAAGCCAATAAGACATTTCCATTGCATTTAGAAGGCCTCATAAATGAATTTTGATATAAAATTCATCCCATTTTAGTGTTGGTAGCCTTTATGGGAATTTTTTCTGAGGAAGGTCGTATGGCCCTCCCTGCACGTAGATCAAAGTTTTCTTTTTAAATAAAAATTTAATTTTTCTTTTTGTTGAGCACATTTTTTTAAATATCTGAGCACAACACTTTAAGTGCTATGTATAAAGCACTTTGACCACTTCCACCACTTCTCAACCACCAATGCATCGCTCCACTAGTTGCTCCGCCCGCCAGACACCAGGGCTCTTGTTTGGGCTCCTTAAAAGGCATTTTTTTCAAACGGGCTTATCTTGTGGCCAGGATGTCAAAAAATTTCAAATGAGATATCAATGGAAATCTAGAGATGAGCTCTTCACTTTGAAGGTGGTTTGGATCATATATTTTTTCCATTTTACCCATTTTTTATAAATATACATCTCCAATCTGTGGATCCACTCCAGGGGACTAGTTTCACTTTCGCTCGCCCTTTTCTAGACCCCAACTTGGCAATTTATAAGTCCGAGGTAAGGTAGGTTGGGTTGCTAGGTTGAGTCATGGGGATACCCTTGGCGTAACAAAAATTTTTTAAGAAAACATCTCCAATCATCAAGTGAATACCTTTCAGGTGGTTGTTTATATTTTGTAGAGCTTCAAACAAGTTGATTTAGAGTTTCTTTCTTCTCTTTTGAATATTCAGAGCTATATGATCTCTCCTCAACTTATTGTCTATCTAGGGGTCTCGATTCAACTTTTCTAGGCATATAAGAAAATTGAATCACATCTTCTAGTTTAACTTTATTATGGATGTAATGTATCATGATGAGACTCAAATTCTCTAAAAATAACACTTCTACAATGCATTATCTTCCATGTAATAAGGTTCCAAATCTTGTATCCTTACACAACATAACTATATCAGATGAAGGGACATTTCATAGCCTTATTGTCCCATGTTATTTGCTTCTCCTTTGGCACATGTGCATATGCATTGCAACCAAAATCTCTAAGATGTCCAAATGAAATCTTATGACCCCACTATGCCTCCATAGGTGTTTTATCAACAAAAGATGATGGAAGAGATCTTTTAATCAAGTAATAAGTTGTGGCAACAAATTTAGTCCAAAAAATTTTTTTTGGAACAACACTCAACATACTCCTAGTCTTCTCCATCAATGTCCCACTCAATCTTTCTATAACTCTATTCTGCTATGGAGAGCATAGAGTTGTATTTTGTTTATTAATGCCATAGTCTTTACAAAATATATCAAAATCTTTAGAGAAAAATTCATTGTTATTATTAGTTCATGTGCATTTTGTTTTCTTTCCAGTCTACAACTCAACCACATTGTTTTAAATTCTTTAAATCAACTAAAAACATCAAAGTTACTCTTTAGAAAATATACCTATGTCCTTTTACTATAATCATTAATAAATGAAACATAATAAGTGGATTTTCCAATAGAGGGAATATATGTGGGACCAAACACATCACAATGAATAAGATCCAACACGCCACAAGATTTATGAGAGCTTGATCTAAACTGAACATAATTTTATTTCCTATAAGTGCAATGCTTACAAAAATTGAAATCAAAATTACAATCATTCAAATCTTTAACATAGTTTTTAGTTTTCAAGGTCCTTAGACCCTTTCCTCCAATGTGACCAAGTCTTTGATGCTATAACAAAATCTTATTAGTAGTTAACTTTGATTTGGAAGAAATAACACCCTCACGTACCTAAAACCCATGACCATCTATTGAAGGTGAAACTCTCAACTCTTCCAATGAAGTATCGACATATTTTCTTTTCACAAAAGTACTATTACACTCATCAATGTATGTATCCATCTTACACAATGTGCCAAATATAACACCTCTAACAATCACCATAACACCTCTGCCCATTTTGCATCCCACATATAAATAGATTACCTGTACACCCACATCTATTAGTTTGATCACAAATAAGACATTTTTTTCTAGTCTAGGGATATGCAACACACTATTTGTCTCTATACCACTATCTCCCCCCTCTCTCTAACTCTCCCTTGATCTATGTCACTCCCTCTTTACCTCTTTATCCATTGCTCTCTCTCTCTCTCTCTCTCTCTCTCTCTCCCCTCTCCTTATTTCTATACTTATATACATATATCTCTTCGGCTCTCTATCTTCATCTCTCCATATTTTCTTCCATCTCTCCCTCTATCTCTATCTTGTTATCTCTCCATCTCTCTACCCCTATATCTCTCTCATTCTCTACCTATCTCTATATATTGTTTCCTACCTATTCTTTATCTATGCTCCTCCTTTTCTCTGTATCCCCCTCCTTCTCCATATCCATGTCCATGTCCATGTCCATCTCTCCTTACATAATATCCCCTTTATAAATAGATGAAAATTTTCTCTAATTGACCTTCCACACCTCTTTGATGTTGGCATTGTGATGAATTTTGGCGAGTGGTCACAGTTGGTTGTGATTATAGTTGTCATTGATGCAAACATAGTCATATCATATAACTAGGACAATCGATAAGGTTAATATTCAATTGGTAAGAACGAATTAATTAAGTATAGTGAGTGATGTACATGAAGAACAATTATAGATGGAGATTTTGACATCGGTGATGATTGATAAGGAATTAAGTGGAATGGTCTTAAATATTACATGTACTTAATTTTAAGACATCATGGTTTTGACCACAACTCATTTGGTTGATAGGTGGGTATACATCTTAGTAACAAAAAAGGCTACAAGTTGAAGACACTATGTTCTTGAGCTAGCGGTGGTAGATCTTTGATTGGTGACCAATATGGATATTGTGGTGAGTATAGATGTTATGGTGACATGTCTTAGATGTTAATGATTTTATGATTTTTCACTTATACACTCGAGGTAAGAAATGAGGTGGATTTAAGGTGATACAATGGAGAAGTCAAAATGTGTTTGACTACCTTGGAGATATAACTTGCAAATCTTATTTTGGCCTGACGTGGTCATGATAAAATGTATCTTACATCATGATATGTGTTTTTGTGAGATTTATTTGAGAGAGAAAATCAAATTTTAGTGAAGGTTAAGGCTGTGATTGTTGTGTATATAATTGGTGCTTCTCTTATTAAAAAAATGTTGTTGTTGTTAATGTTTTTAAAGCATTGTATGAAGAGAAATTCATGATTGTTAGGGTTGAAATCAAAGTTTTGACAAGAGTCATATAGAAGAGCATTAACAGAGAGAAAATATCATAGTGGATCTAATAGACAAGCAGTTCTATATCTAGATCATTTCTTTTTGTTCCCTAATAGTTTCAACAACAAGAAAAATTTGTTAACCAGGTGGACTTTAACAAATCTTATTTTGTAAATCCCTTAACCGGGTGGACTTTAACATGTCTTATATTGTAAATAAATTAACCAAGTGAACTCATAGAAAGAATTTTAAATCCTCTAGTGAGATAGATCTTAGTATATCTCAGTGTACTCCTAACAGTCTAGTCACTCCTAACAAGGTGAACCCCAGAAAGGGTATTTGTATCTCCTAATAGGGAAAACCTTTTTACTCCTAATTTTAGTGAAGGGCTTGTGGGTGTCATCCCCACCATGGTTTTCTCCCTCTAACCAAGGGTTTCCATGGAAAAAAAATGTGTTATGTGTGATGCATGTATGGATGTTTGATCTTTTTCTTTTTTTTCACATCAATTTTACGTTTTGTTATTTGGAAGTTGTTAAAGTTAATCAAATTAGTAGTTGAATTTGTAGGTTATCTATTTGTATTGATTCAAACCCCCCCCCCCCCTCTCAGTACCTAATAATTCTAACAATTTTTCTCAAAGTGTTGGTCCTCTTGGTGATAAGCCTAACAGCTTGAGGGAAAGATCTACAACTATGGAGAATTACAGGTATGAGATGGAACTTGAGAATGCACACAAGATGATTAATGAGTTGAAGGAAAAGTTGAGGAAGTCACTTGCAAAAAGGAGAGAACTTACTGAGAAGTTAAGTGAAATCCAGTATTACATTGATAAACTATTTGAAGGCATTATGTTTGAAGAATTTGAGGAAGCAATTGTATATTTTATGGATAAGAACAAGAAACTCAAAGAAGAAGTAGCAAATCTAAAAAGAGAGCTTGAAGATGAGCTTGTTAGGATGTGTGAAGACCTTGAAGAAAAAATAAAAGATGATGATGCAAGGAAGAGTGCATAAGATGCCAAGAAAGTTGTTGAGGATGCATTAAATGAAAGGGAGGAACAATTCTTCAGAATATCTCAAGATAATTCTATCATGCATGATCCCCTTCATGACACAAATGAGGAGAATCAAAAAATTATGAGTGAAAATAAAAGGCTTGGAGATGAGAATGAGAAATTGAAGAAGGAATTACAAATTGAGAAAGAAGCAAATGAAAAGCTAAAGCAATATAATGAAAGCATGCAAAATATTGATGAATAATTGAAGAGACAAAAAATATACAAAGACCATACCGGTCTTGGTTACATAGGTCAAGGAATATTTGAAATTGGAGAGTCATCTAAATCTGAATCTAATGAGCCACAAACAAAGCAAAAGGTAGATCCAAGCAATGCAAGTAAGAAACCTAAGAGATGTACTTGTTAGAATTGTGCAAAGCCTAGACATACTAAAAATGTGTGTAGGAGAAAACCGGTGAATAAATCTTATTCATTTGATGGTTATTTCTATAATTTTCATAAGTACGGTCATACTGCTTATGAGTGTAGATCTAGATCTAGCAGTAGATCCAGTGGTGGTAGATTTCATGGATACTATTATGCATGTAAAAAATATGGATATAAAGTTGAGGATTGCATATCTAAAGTGTATGTTCCTAGGTCTATGGTTGAATCAATAAGCTCTTATGAAAGGGAAAATAATTCAATGTCACATGTTTAGTATGTGGTAACTATGACCATCTAGCTATAAATTGCAGAGTGAGAACACATAGAGGAAATGTCAGACCTTGGAGGTCAACCAGTATGACATGTTTCCAGTGCCATAAGATCGATCACCTTCCAAGATATTTTCAGTTTAGAAGTCAGTCACCCAACCGATCAAAAGACATAAAGGGAAAGAAGATTGTTAATGTTGAGGAAGTTAGTCACGAGATGAAGAAGATTTGGAGAAAGGTGGGAGAGAAATAGGAAGAAGACAAGACATTTGAAGAGATTTCACCATCCTATGGTGCAAAGGATTCATCTTCAAACTAAGCATATTGTTTTCTTCGAGGGGGGGGCACTTAAAGAAAAATCTTTTACTAGTCCCCTAGATATAAGAGTGTAAGATCTATATGCACTTTATGGTGTAAATTTTACTCCTATAGAGAATTAATGGTTGTCATTAGTATTATTCAATCATACAATTGGTAAAGGAGACAAGAAAGGACAGTCAGTCAACACACAGAGCCTAGACACCGAGCATAACACAAGGCATATCACTAAGTTAACCAAACATAGCTTTGACCAAGCACTCTATTCGGGCCAGATGATTACCGAGTACCGAGGATAGTAGTCACAAAGCGTTCATATGAACCGAGCACCAGTTAACTACTGAGTGATGAATATAGTTTACACTGAGTGAAACATGAAATGACATGGCAATTTGGAATGACACAAACTACAAGGCAAACGGTTTATAATGATTAAGAAAATGGTTTACCAAGATGGAGACAAAATTTAATATGGATGTAATCATTAAATTGTTGATGATTCCTATGTAATGTTGATCTAGGTTATTCATTTCTACCATGGATCTTAGGTTTTCTAAGTTGGAGTCTAAAGCCTAATTAGGTCAAGATCAATTTGATATAAAATTTGTAAGGATGTCATTTTGATATGTATCATCACATGAAGTAGTCACCACATTGGAAGACATCTAAAGATCAGACAAGGTTATGAATGACAAGCATTGATAGAGAATACAATTTATCAGAAATGGGAGGCTACTGAGTAGTATTCAAAGAAGAGATCAATCACATTAAGGTGATAATAGATAAGTACATTACAGATATGATTCAAGCATGTTAAGTTTATATTTACAGATCAAATCCTACTGTTACTCTTTAGCCATTATAGCAGATTTTAAATCTCTTAACAGAGTGAACTTAATAGTTCTTTTGTAAAATCTCTTAACCAAGTGCACACTTGATTGTGTTTCTAAAATCCTCTAACCAAGTAGATCTAGTTGATCTCATTGTTACTCCTAACAGAGTAAGATCACCAGAAGTGATCAAAATCTTTGTAGCCTTAACCGACAAACTTTGTTACTGCAGTAGTGAAGCTTTGTGGGTGTCATCCCCACCATAGTTTTTACCTTCTAACAAGGGTTTTTGTGATACCAAAATACTTGAGTTATGTGTATGAAGTTTCATGAATGGTTTATTGATTAGATTACATATATTTATATTTCAGTAATGTTTTGGATGTATATTAAATACAATTGATACAGTCGGTTAGTGATATTCATGTTTACAAAGATTCAATATGAAAAGTTTTAAGGGTACTAATTCACCCCTCCCCTCTTAGTACACATCTTTCCATAATCCCAACAATTGGTATAAGAGCTAATTCTCTTGTTTTGAAAATTTAATCACTTAAGAGAAAAGATCTTAAGCATGGAAAGGTATAAGATTGACAAAACTATTGAGAATCAAAAATTGCAATTGCAAATTTACATTGAACAATTCAAGGAAGCCAAAGAAAAAATGAGGGAGTTATTGGTCAAAAGGAAAAATATGGTATTTCGGTATGATGAGACTGATTATCATGAAGAAGAGATAGATGATCCATTTGAGGCATCTAGATCTGGTAGCATATCTGATGCATCTAAAGGAACCATATCAAATCTATCTAAAAAGAATCAACATCTTACTAAACAAGCGAAAGCACTACAGATCGGTCAAGAGACACAAATGGTTAGAATGATTGATGTCATGAACAATGTAAGACAAGTTGAACAAGAAAGATATTTGGCTATTGAAGATAGGAGGAAAATGACTGAAAAGCTACAAGAAAAGGAATTTGAGATATTGAGACTCACTGAGCATCATTTTGAAATTTCCAATCAGATGGTTGTCATGAGTTAGGAAGTCAACCAAGTAAATAGTGAGCTTACTAAGAAATTAGAAGACGTCGGTGAATTGAGAGAAGAAAATGAAAGATTAAAGAATGAATTAAAGATACAACAACAACATAATGAGATGATTAAGAAAGATGAAGAAAGTACTAAAAGGATAGATGAATTCCTAAGTAGTCAAAGAAGACTTGACAACACTACTAGTTTAGGCTATACTGAGCAGGGAGAGTCATCAAGACAAGTTGAACATAAGAGTACATATGAAAATCCAAGGCCAAAGAAGCTCTCATGCTATCATTGTGGAAAACCAGGCCACACATCAAATGTTTGCAGAAGCAAAGCAAAAGGTATTCCTAAATCTACTCCTAAATTTGATGTTTATTGTTATGACTGCAATAAGTATGGACATCAAGCACATGAGTGAAGATCAAAGTTGAATAAGTCACCTAAGATGCACTACATGGAAAAGAACTGTCACACTTGCAACATGCATGGACACATATCATAGGAATGCAGGACAAAGATGAAGCAAGTCTAGAAACCAAAAGGACAAAACAAGACATATCAACCGAGAAGGAAAGGTAGTGCATATACTTGGGATTACAACACTTGGGTTAGTTGCACAACATGTGGTAGATATGGACATATTGTAGCAAATTGCATGAGAAAGAACTGGAGAGGAAGATCTCAAAATTGGACAAATTCTAGAATGGCATATTTGCACTGTCACAAGGTTGGTCACTTGAGAAAAGATTGTAGAGACCGAGCACCAAAGGTAAATGATAATGCAAATGGAAACACAATTGAAGAAATCATGAAGATAAGAAATCAAATATGGAGAAAAGCAACAAATGATAATCCTAGATCAAGAACAATAGTCGGTGACACCTCATCTTTTGGATTAGGTGATTTCACCACCTCCACCTTAGACATTCAAGTAAGTATGGAACTAAATTTTAATTGGTTATATCTTACAATAGTTCCTTATATCTATTGAATGAACAAAAAATCAACATGAAATAAGATGCACTAGGGTATTGTATGTTTTGATCTTAAAATGTGTATAGTCGGTAAAAGCATGATCAAGTAAAAGATTATTAGTCAGTGAAAATGTCAACATTAACCGAGTTTAAGTATAAACCGAGAAATATCTAGTGCTAACCGGATTGAAGCTTCAAAGTGATAACCAAACATCACTATGTTTACCAAGTTGAGGTAAGTAAAGCATTTAATACAGAACTTTGAGTGGGAAAAGAATTTTTTTAGGTATAAATAAACAACAATGCAAGTCATTTCGTCACACATTGATCAAGAGCAGAACCAGAGTGATTTGAGAGAATTTGAGAAAAGAGTTTTTTGAGCATTTGACAGAGATTTGAGCAGATCCCGAGCAGTTTATCATCATTCCAAGTAATTTCTTAACTACCAAGTTATTTTTATGAAGATTTTGCGAAGCCCTAAATTTGAAAGAACAATGGCATCTTCATCCAAGACTGCAAAACCCAAGACCAAAAGTGACAAGAAGCTCACACTAATTAAGTCAATAACATGTGAAGAACCTAAATATAAATTTTATCTCGAGATCACTTCACAAGTTGATCATGTACACACAAAAGTAGTGCACTTCTATGAATCCTTACAATTAAGAACACTCAAGAATGAGGTCTCAAAAATCGATCCATAGCTCTCTATGTATGGAGTTGCAAGATTTAAAATTTGCTCTTAGCTAGAGCTATTAAGCTAATGACCTTGCTAGTCAACCACACAATGAGAGATTCAAATGAAGACAAGGGCAAGAGTGCTAATATCTCCAAGAATCCAAATGAAATGCAATGCAAGTAAGCTAAGAATGAGGATGCAAGCTAAGCTATGGAAATGAAAGTACAAGCTATGCTATGAAAAGGAAAGTGCAAACTAGGCTATGAAAGGAAAGTACAAGTCTTACAATCCCTCCTAATTAAACTATGTGAGATTAATCTATAGCATAAAGAAAGTCTATACTAATAATGCCATGATTATGCAACTATGAAAGCAAGAAAGCAAGCTAAATGAAATGCAACAACAATGTCTTTAAAGCTTGAATGCAAGAATGTCTTCAAAGAGCTCCAAATGACCTAGAAAACCTGCAGCATAACATTAGCATAAAAGAGATGGATATGCAAATGAGGAAGAGAGCTCTTCTTTTATAGGAAATGAGAAGGAATGGACCATGGAGATTAAGAGGCAAAAAATTTAATCAAGGGTGGAGCATCAAAGAGAAGCAATCCATGTGCACAAGTATCCTCCAATGAGAAAATAAAAGTTGACTTTTGTGTCCATATGAGACAAAAAGTGCTTTTCTTCTTTTTATAAAATAAGGATAATGTTTTATTTGTGCAACTTAGGATAAGAGGAAAAGTGGGGGCTTTTTTATTTAATAAAAGGGGAGGAAATATTCCTTTTAATTAAATAAAGACTTTAGGATAAAATGGTTAGCCCAAGGCAAATAATCGAAAATGATAAAAAGGATTTGATCAAGAAAATTGATATATTTGGAAAAATGCTGATTTTTGAAAATATTGATTCAGGGATTTGATAAATTGCTGAATGGGGGCCCAAAGTCTAGGCGACCATTTTAGGGTGCATACATTTGCCCCTCTTTAACTAATGTGTGATCATTTCGGGAACACATGCAATCAAATAAGTTGAAATGTGAGTTCATTTTGGGATCACAAAACAACTCAGACGTGTGTTCATTTTGGGAACATGCCCGGACAAAAATAAACAAAAGATTCTGGACATGAGTTCATTTTGGGATCACATCCAAAATAAGAGATAAAAATCTCAAGCTGAGTGAAAGCTCATAAAAAGATAGTTGAATCAAGAAAATCAAGGATTAAATCCAATAGGTACTGCCCCCTTGGAATCGAAATCGAAATCAGGTAGAGGAGAACGACAGATTGATAAAAGATGATCAAATCATAATGAAATCATAATCAAAGATAAAGGATAACAGGATAACCATTAGGCAATGAAAACATGCCCTAGTGATGAATGAGAAGAAAATAAATGGGGTGAATGGAAGACTAGAAGTGTGAAAGGCATGAAAAGGGAGAAATTCCATCAAAGATCGAAGAATTATGCCTCAAAAAGTTAGTCAACTACACAGAAGAAAGAGAAATTTTTGAAACATGATTTTGACTAGCAAGATGACCTCAGATTTCA
Organism: Chamaecyparis obtusa; assembly: GCA_027943335.1. Taxonomy (NCBI): domain Eukaryota; kingdom Viridiplantae; phylum Streptophyta; class Pinopsida; order Cupressales; family Cupressaceae; genus Chamaecyparis; species Chamaecyparis obtusa. Next base: position 640,579 of record BSBK01000972.1, on the reverse strand, counting down.
ATTTCAAGTCCGAAAATGGATCCAGGACATCGAAATTAGCTAGAGGTGCAATTTTTGCACAATTTCAAGGTGTTTTGAAAATTAGGTCAAAAAGTCAAAATGCTAGGAATAGAAAAGGATGTGATGTGAAAGACAATGAGCGAAAGACATGATCGAGAAAAGGAAAGGTGAGCGCAGTTGACTGATTAGTCTGTGAAAGATAAAAGGAGAGCTCTCTCCATGTGCAAAATGCAAAACTAATCTAATCATGAACCTAAAAATCAAGCTACTATGAAAAGTGGTTGACTTGCAAGGTCACAACGCTTGTAGACATCTAATTATCATCATCGAGCATTATTGGTAGTGTCATAAGATCATACAATACACACTAGTATGACTATGTGAATATGAATATGATCTATATCAGATAGAGATGTGGGAATCCCACCTAGGCACCAAAGACATGTAGGTCAAGATGATTAGTGCAGTGAGATTACCTAAGTTTGTTATGGTGAGATTATGCTTGTATCAAGACACATGAAAGTTAGGGTACCTATAAGCATGCACTCGCATAAATAAATAAATAAATAAATGGTCAAGGATAATACCTTGTCAATCCCTAGTGTCAAGTAAGACCAACATAAATGCTTATGACAGTTAGGATCAACGAAATATACCCACAAAAGAAATAAAACATGTTCTCATACCCTCAGTCTTCTAGCTATACATCATCAAAAACTTCTCAGGGAGAGACCACTCATCAAAGAAATTCTCATAGACAACACACAAAGAAAAAATAAAGTCAACATATCTCAATTGAATTGATTGTTTAAGTGCATATGTGTTGGTCATAGAGTCAAACTTTGAGTATCAAATTTGCTAATGAGCGATATCGCATCATACTTAGACTGGTGGGTAAGACATCTGATAAGTGTTGAGAAACACTCAACGCTAGGGTAGTGTTGAAAAACACAGTTTGGGGTGGTGTTGAAAAACACCTATTTGGGGTGGTGTTAAAAAACACCTGTTTGGGGTGGTGTTGAAAAACACCTGTTTGTGAAATGCCCCAAGAGACAAACGCACCTAAAGGACCTATGTTAACAGGTATGCCCCCTAGACAAAAATAAAGACCAATTCTAGACCAAGTCAAATAAGGTCAAGGCATGATGGAGAATGGCTAAGTGTCAAAGATGCATGCTAAGAAACAAGGGTGCAAAGGCCTCAAGTAGCGCTTGTTTCCAGATTTTCACCACTTGGAGATTTTTTATTTTTTTTATTTTTTTGTATTTTTGCTACCAAGGCACCTATTTCTAGGTTTTCACCAAGGCACTTTTTCTATTTTGAATTTTTTGATTTTTTTGAATTTTTTGATTTTTTTTTTGTATTTTTTTAGGACTTTATATGCTTTTAAGGATTTTTTCAGCATCATATATGAATTTTTTTGGAATTTTTTCAGGATCAATAAGATATGTACAAAGGATGCCCCCAGATAGAATGGGCATCATGGATAGAACTTCTTGAGGTGCAAAACATTGATAGGGTCAGGGAGTTGTTCCCCCTCTGGATCAGATAGTAAATAAGCACCTGTACCAAAAGCTGCAGTAATGATGTATGGTCCAAGCCAATTAGGTTCAAACTTCCCTTTTTGCTCTCTATTTTGTTGATTCTTAGGGTTTTCTCGCAAAACAAGATCCCCCACTTGAAATTCCCTAGGGTGAACCTTCTTGTTAAATGCTTTGGACATACATTTTTGGTAGACTTTCATGTGATCAAAAGATGCTTTACGTTTCTCATCTAAAAGTTCTAACTCTTGTAACCTCATGGCGTGGTAGTCTTCATCTGCCACTAAACCCTTGAGAGAGATTATAAGTGAAGGGATCTCTACCTCTAAAGGTAACACTGCTTCAACACCATAGGTAAGGGCAAAAGGTGTAGCCCCTGTTGGAGTACGTATACTCGTTCTATAAGCACATAAGGCTGGATTGATCTGTAAGTGCCAGTCTCGACCATTCTTGTGAACTGTTCTACGGAGAATCTTGAGAATGGTTTTATTAGAAGCCTCTGCTTGTCCATTTCCTTGTGGGAAGTAAATGGAGGACCAATGCTATTTTATCTTGAATTTCTTGCAGAGGTGTGTAAGGTCCTTGTTTTTTAACTGACCTCCATTGTCAGTGATTATCTCAGAAGGTATCCCAAACCGACAAATGATGTGATTCAATATGAACAAAGAGATTGTCTTTCCTGAAGCAACAGATAGTGGAACAGCTTCTACCCATTTGGTAAAGTAGTCAGTAGCAGTAATAATGAATTTATGTCCACCTGATGAGTTGGGATGAATCTACCCAACAAGGTCAAAGGCCCAACACTGAAATGGCCAATGAGAAATAGAAGGAATAAGCTCCCTACCCAGAGCATGAATCAGGTTTCCATGTTTCTAACACTTTTCACAAGACTTGGCAAAAGCTATAGCATCCATCTTCATTGTGGGCCAATAGTACCCCACCCTAAGCAACCTTCAGGCCATGGCAAGACCATTAGAATGTCCTCCACAAATACCCTCATGAATGTCAACTAACGCTCAGTCAGACTCATCCTTTTCCAAGCACCTAAGAAGTGTCCCATCTAAACCCCTCCTATACAGATCACCAGAGATAAGGGTATGGCAAGAGGTGTTATGGAGAAGGTTTCTTCTTTCAGAACAGTTAAATGTATCAGGGATGATGCCATCACAAAGGTATGAGTAAATAGCACCATAGCGGGATGAGTCATGGCTAACCAAGGTACAAATGACATGGCTATCTGGGGAGTCAAAAATGGGGTGACGCAGCTCTTCCACCAGGAATTCAAATCTTGATTCATGTTGTTCCAACTAAAGGAGTGAAGCTAGTGTAGCCATAGCATCTGTTGCCTTGTTTTCTGCTCTAGGGATCTATTGAAATGTCACAAATGTGAAGTAACATCGCAATGAATTAACCATCTTTTTGTAAGGTATCAACTTATCATCCTTAGTTTGGTACTCTTCATTTACTTGGTTGATAATTAATTATGAATCCCCAAAGACATGTAACTCTGTTATATTCCACTCTATAGCCATCTTCAGTCCATTGGTTAGAGCCTCATATTCTACAATATTATTTGTGCATGGAAACAAAAGTTTGTAAGACTTAGGTATGTTGTACCCATGAGGAGAAATAAACAATACTCTAGCTCCTGATCCATTTTGCATATTTGAACCATCAAAGAACATTTTCCAAGTATGCATGGTCATATACATGATATGCTCATCTGGGAATTCCACTTGAATAGGCATGCTATCTTTGACTAGGAAATCAGCAAGTTGATCTGCAATAGCTTGCCCTTTTATAGCCTTACGCTCAATGTACTCTATATCAAACTCTGACAAAACCATCATCCACTTAGCAAGTCTACTCGTGAGAGCAGCCTTACTAAGCAAATACTTAAGAGGATCAATTTTTGCAACAAGATGTATAGTATGGGCAAGCATGTAGTGTCACAACTTTTGGGAAGCAAACACTACCGCAAGACAAGACTTTTCAATACTCTTATAATGGATCTCATAAGATACTAGAGTACGACTAGTGTAGTAGATGGCTCTTTCCTTCCCAATATCATCAAGTTGAGCCAACAATGCCCCCAAGGAAGATTCTATCACTAAGATGTACAAAATTAATGGTTTTCCTAGGATAGGAGGCATTAAAATTGGAGGATTAGCCAAGTATTGCTTTATTTGATCTAGGATCTTTTGGCAATCCTCATTCCAAGCACATGTGGCTCCCTTATGCAATGTCTTGTTGAATGGTTGTGCTCTATCTGCAAGCTATGAAATAAACCTCTGTATGGATTGGAGTCATCCTTGAAGATTTCTCATCTAACTAATGTTCTTAGGAGGTGGCATATCTAATATAGCTTGAACCTTTTCGGGGTCCACCTCTATTCCTTTAGCTGAAATTATGAATCCTAGAAGTTTACCTGAGGTAACCCCAAATACACACTTTTTTGGATTCAATCTTAACTGAAACTGCTCCATTCGATCTAGAATTACTCCCAAATCTTCTAGGTGTGTATACCTTTGCTTAGACTTCACCAAGGTATAATCCACATAATCCTCCATGTTTTTATGCATCATATCATGAAATATTGTGGTCATAGCTCTTTGGTATGTGGCTCCTGCATTTTTTAATCCAAATGGCATGATGTTCCAACAATAGGTTCCCCATGCACATGTGAAGGCTGTCTTTTCTTGATCCTCAGGAGCTATTTTTATTTGGTTATAACCAGAAAAACCATCCATCAAAGAGTATATCTCATAGCTTGCAGTCATATGCACTATCATGTCTATGTTAGGGAGTGGAAAGTCATCCTTTGGGCAAGCTTTGTTAAGATCTCTGAAGTCTGTGCATACACGAATGGACCCATCATGTTTTGAAACTGGAACAATATTTGAGATCCACTCAGCATAGTCAATAGCTCTAATAAATCCTGCTCCTAAGAGCTTTTCTAATTCAGCCTTAACAAGGAGAGCTATGTGAGGATGCATTTTCCTCAACTTTTATTTTAATGGTTTAATTCCTGGAGCTATAGATAAGTGATGCATAATGAGATTAGTGTCAAGCCCTGGCATGTCTGAATATGTCCAAGCAAAATTAATTTTCTTCTTTTGTAAGAACTTTGTGTATGCCTCTTTTTCTTGCACTGACAGAGACTGAGCTAGATGTATCACTTGTGGAGCCTCTTCCATATTCAAATTTACTGGTTGTGTAGGCTCAATAAGAATTGATGATCTATCTTGGAAATAACTCGGCAGGTTATTAAGTACCCCATCCTTAGGTGCCTCAAAGAGGTTTTCACCTTTGGATACTTCTTTTATTTTTACTATTTTGGGTTCTGACACCGCCACAAAGTGGTTTTCGCCATCAGAACCATTTTTCTTTTGTTTCATTTTTTTAATTTTTTGACTAAGGTACTTAATATCCAGCTCCATCATACTTGTAGTAGGTTCATTGGTGGAAGAGACTACAGGCTCAAGGACATTAAGGTAGCACGCTATCTCGTAGTCATTTTGGAAGATTGGGAGCTGAGGCTCTTGATAGTGTTGAGACCAGTCAATGAGGTTGAAGTGAACAAGGGGTAGATTAATGGCGGGTTCAATGTTATTGATATGAAAGGTGTCATCTCTGGTGATTTCAGAGTTAGGATTCATCAAGTATTCCTCAAAGGTACCCAAATTAGGACTCATCCTACCAAATGAAGCATCGTCCACTAAGGCAATTCAAGGAGTCCAATCCTCTAGTCCTACACTAGGCTCATTGGTCACATTGGGTTGAGTACTATAGGTATGGACAACATTCATGTCCAAATCAATTGTTTCATTTGAAAGAGAGTCCCACTTGAACTCATGCGAATCTATTTCTGAATCTCTGTTGGGATGTTTACACTAAGAAGGCTTGGGATGCCTTGATGTAGAAGCTTCAAGATTGTGAAGGGTATCACCTTCTCTGGTGTCTGTATTTTCAGCTGTTGAATCATCTAAATCTCCCCAAAGGAGATTGGTGGAAGGCACCCAATCATCAATCATGTCGTGCTAGTTTTGAAGATTGGGTGTATAATCTGAGTCACTGTCACTATTCGTCGCAGCTAGGATAGGGACACTTGTCTTCTTTTCATGATCAAAGCCTAGGCCGATTTTTGACTTATTCCTATGACCAAAAAGAGCATGGTTGAGTGGTTCAACCTTGGCATCTAACCTGTGATTGAGAGGGCCATGACCTGGATAGCCCATGTTTTTAACCAAAGTATACCCTCTCCCGTAGGTTTTAGGAGATGGCACAAAATTCTCGTTGTGTTGATACTTTTACTCTCTATAAATCCAATCTCTAACGGCTACCTCCTCTTTCTCCTCATGAATAGGTACTGAGGATTCTACAAACTTTCCAAACAAGGTCATAGCTGAGGATGAAGGTTTCTTCTCAGGTGAAGGTTTTCCATAAGACCTAGGCGAGATTGGCATTTTTGTGAAGGAATCCATTTGGTAGTCTCCCATGCCAAGGTCTATGGACTTAAACTTATTCTTACACTGCTCAAGAGCTGCATCAAAATTATCAGCCTCTCTATTCAAAGGAACATGAGAGCCAGCTGAAATCGTATTAACATATAATGTGCTATCCCTTGGTATGCATACTTCAACTCCATTGTAAGGGAACTTAACACATTGGTGGTAGGTAGATGGCACCACTTGCATGTCATGAATCCATGGCCTACCCAACAAGATATTATATGCCAAAGGTTCGGCATCAACAATCTAGAACAAAATGTCCTTTTCCACAGGACCGATCCTAACAGGAAGAACAACCAATCCCTTAGACCTTCGCTCTGCTTCATTATAGGCTTTAATTATGATCTTCTTCCTAGTGTCAATTATTTGCTCAGAATATCCCAAAGCTTTCAATAGACTCAAAGAGAAAATATTAAGCCCATCACCCCCATCTATTAACACACGCCTAACACGGGTTTTGTGGATCATGACCTTGATATGAAGGGCCAAATTGTGCGGATAACTTAATGCTTTATCATCCTCTTCTGAAAATGTGAGGTAATGAGGGCTAGCAAGGTGATTGACCATGTTCTGGAATTGATCGACATCTATGTCATTAGGAACATTAGCGGCTCGCAAGGCATCCTCAAGGACACTCCTGTGTCTAGGAGACAATTCTAAGAGCTCAAAAATGGAAATCTGTGCTGGCGTTCACTATAACTGATCAAAAAGGTTGTAACTCATATCAGGACCAACTGCAGACTTGGGAGGAACACTTTTGGACACTGGTTGCTTGGATTTGTTAGAATTAGGACCTCTAATGACAATAGGACCTTGGGACTGACTCCTAGTAACAGCATTGAGAGGCTAAGATGACCTTCGAGATTGACGACCCCTGAGCACAACAATGGGTTCTTCATCAAATATGGGAGGTGATTTTACATCATAACCATAGGGATCTTTCGCCCTCATCATGTTGACATCATTATCCACAACTTCAAGCATATTGATGACATTTTCTGCAGTTGTATAGGTATAATTGCTTGTGGCCTTGCCATTCTTATTTTTAGAAATCTCCCCCTTCTCATACTTAGGCAAGGGCTCTTTAAAGGCCTTGTGGTCTGCATTTGTGGTCAACCTGTCAACCTATAATTTCCCAGTCTTAATAAGGTCTTGAACAAGATGTTTAAGTTTAAAACAATTTTCAATGTCATGTCCAATCCCCTTGTGGTATACACAGTAAGCTTTCTCATTCCACCAATAAGGTTTAGGATCTGGTATGTGAAAATTTTTAGGATCCTGAGGTTGTACCAAATTATGAGCAATCAAGGTCTTAAAAATATCTGCATAAGAGTCTCCAAGCTTAGTGAATTGCCTCTTTCCTGACTTAGGCTTATCTTGATACTTGGGCTTGTGCTCTTGTTGATCTAAGGATGTCTATAGCTTCATAGCTTGAAATGCATTAGATAGATTAAGAACTCCTTGTTCCTTAGGTTGTGGAGAGTCAACAACTTCATCATTGACTACTTGCTTATTTTTGTTCCAATATGAGTTCTTCTTATCCTTATTGTTGTTGTTATTGTTTAGGCCATTGTTGTTGTTACTTTGTTTGGCCAAAATACCTTGTTCTTTTAGAACATGCTCGATGCGACATGCAGTTTCTACTATAGTGTCAAAAGAATTAAAGACCATTTTTCTAACTTCATATCTTAATTCTGGCACTAGATTGCTCACAATTATATCAATCCTGTCTTCCTCAGGGATGGTCCTAGAATATTTGGAGCATAAGCATCTCCACCTTTGTAAAAAAGTCAAAAAGGGTTCCCCCTGATTTTGTTTTAGCTTGCATAAATCAAGCATGGTGACCAACCTTGATAGATTATATGCAAAGTGTTGCACAAATCTTTGGACAAGTTCTTTCAATGTTTTAATAGGAGGGGTAAGGTTAGTAAACCACTCCATAGCTTGGCCTTTAAGGCTCCTCGGGAATAATCTCATAAGGTAGGAGTCCTCATGATGAAATTCAAAGCTCATGATATAGAACTGTCGCACATGGTCATGGGGGTCACTACTACCATCATATTTGTCATATGTGGGGATTTCAACCTTTCTAGGAAAATCTACCATAACCACACTCTTGTCAATGGGATTGGGACATATGGAGTCCAAGTTGAAGGTATTCTTTGAAGCCATCATTTTCTCCACAGTATTTTGCATCTGCTTAATCACCTCATCAGTTGAAGGGTTTTGCTTCTTAATTTTTTTGTCCACATCAAAGTTGTATGGGACTTTTGCACCCTTATTGATTAGACTTTCCAAGAATTGATCCTTATTTTGCTCAACATATTTTTCCATATATTGTTGAAATAGTGGTTCTTGTTGCATTCTCATAAAATCATGAGTATCAAAGTTGGCACTACTTCCTCCATGTTGAGAGCCGTGATGTGCTCGTTGGGAGGGATCTCTTGATAGTCTAGGAGGTGTGTGTCTCCTATAATATGCATGTCGAGAAGTCCTTCCTCTAGGACTAAGTGATCTTGAAGGGATCCTTGACCTCCTTCTACTTCTTGGAGTTGCTGAGGGAGTTGATGGTGGAGAGCTGGTTCCACTGTTGGTACCCTTGTTGTTGAATTTATTGTTGAGTTGTTGGGCCAATATCCTATCTTGTTCCTCATGGAATGCTTTTCTCTCTATATCTATCAAGGCTCTTTGTTCCTCTTCTAGGAGCCTAAGTTTTTCTTCTTTTGTAGCCCGTTCATTTTCTGCAGCCTATTTTTCTCGCTCAATTATTTTTAGCCTCTCACTTGTATATCTTGAAGTTGTGTTTAGCGGGGAACTTGGTCTTGAATGTTTGTACCTATCATTGGCATGCGCTGCGTTGACATGAGCTTCACTAGATGTGTTGTTTTGGTCCTCATGTTGTGACCGTGCATCTTGATGAGCTTGTGCATAATGTCTTTTAGCTCGTTGATGAGCATCTAGATATCTTGAATTAACAGGAGGTCAGTCAGGTTGATTGCCATCTTCAAATGACATGTTTCTCCTATGTCTCTGAAAAATGTCACCAAGCGATTGATCTATTATTTCCCTTTGTTGTTTGGTCAAGGTATAACTCATATCCATATTTGATGAAAAATGTGCTGCAGAGGTACTCAATTCGCTAGGATTACTCTTTGGGTCAAAACAAACCTCAAACTCACTCTTAGGAGATTGATCGAAAATGGGCTCTTTTCCCTTTCATTGTTGACGAGTCTTAACTAAGAGTAACTGATTAAAGGCAACCAGGGGTCATTTCCCTTGATTCACTTGGTACCTTGTTGTAACTGACATGAATGAAAAAGATTCTTGATGATAGGGTGACCTCTCAAAGTGTCAACACCAAACTAGGATAATCAAAGTTCTCTAATGTCCAAAAAAAAAGAAAAAAAGATGGTAAGATAGAAATTGCAAAAGGCGTTACCAACACTGTCAAAGAGGTGCTTAAATCAAAGGATCAATATCCTTGCACGTTTGAACTAGGAGGATGGACTTAGCCAAATTGTATAATTAAAATTGAATTTGAATGGAAATGATTTGGACAAAAAGAGTACTAAAATTCTCCAAGAATGTTACTAACAACTCTAGAGATGTACTTTCTCAACAGGAATAATCTTCTAACTTGACAATTCTTCCCGAGGTGACTTGGTAAATCAAATGACACTACCCCTAAAAGGCTAAAAATAGAAATTCAGAGTAAAGACAAGCTTCCAGCAACAAGATAAGTTACCTTCCTAAAGACCTAGCCAACTAAAAGCAACTGCAAAATGACTAAAACCAGGTATACAACAGAAAATTCTCAGGCGACACTTTCCAGGCTAACCAGGTGATACTGTTGCTAGTTTGTACAACACTTGACCAGAATTGTGTGAAATGTGCATTTTTAGGTCTGTTTGATCAAAATTTTCAGTCTGAGGGTTGATGTTTTCAATCTTAATCACAATATCAGCAGAAATTCGATAGGTTTGCAAACAGTAAGGGATCAAACATGTCTTAAAACACTTGAAACAAGGGCAAAAGCAACCTTCTCAAGACAAACACTTGTGATATCAAAATAGAAAAACACCCTATGAATACTACTGATTGTTTGAATGTTCAAGAACGTTAACATTGGTATTACACAATCGAAGACACTTCAAGCAATATCTATCCTAGAAAGTCAAGGCTCATTACTTATCAACTTGGCCGATAACTTGATATCCCCTCACCTCACACAAAGTGATTACCCACAATAGATGTTGGCTTTGTCATGGAAGTGTCAATGACACAACCAAAGGAACACATATAGTGAGTATCTTGAGGTGATCTGGGTTATTCCACTTGGATCAATCCTTGCACCAAGAAGCTAAGCAACAAAATAGGGTGGCCTCTATCTATGGTTCTTAGTAAGGGCTTTCATTCATAGTACCCCTCTTGCTCCCCAAAGGGACTCCTTACCTTGTAGCAAGTAACGGACCTCACAGCCTTAAGAGTACCTTAAGCATTCTTGCTCAATATTTTCCTCATGGTCACAATCCCACAAGTACTCACATCAAGTGAAGACAAGCACTACGTCTACCAAAGTTTTGTGTCCTTCATAGCCTTGAGTTTATAGTGGGTCGGAATAGTTGGTAATAAGCTTGTCCCCACTTGGGTCATTCCTCTTGATTGCTCAAGAGTAGGCCCACTAAAGGATTCTAAAAGATCTAAACAAAAAGTGGATCAACTTATAAGGTTCAAGGTTTTTGTTTCACCACAAGGGTGAAGAGCATACTCCCCTATCTCAAAGTTTTATCCCAAACACACCAAGAAAATGTTCAATTACCCTCTTGTTTTCAAAATCCAAAGATGAGTCAAGATTTTAAGGTTCACCACAAGGGTGAAGAGCATACTTCTCCTACCACCCAAGAATTCCTACAACAAGATATTATGTTCCTATGAAATGAAACAACTAATAATTGCCACACTTGAAATGAAATAAATAACACGCACTTTTTTTTTTGTTTTTATGCTTTGGGCAGCCCTACAAAAACCATTAGTAGCCCTTGTGCATTTGAAACTTTGACATGCATTCTTTTGGCAAAATATTTCAAGCAATGAGAGAACCTACAAGCATAACTTGTTAGCCCCACAATGGTTAGCACATCAAAAATTAGATAATCTACAAGTAAAATAGCTAATCAAATGGTAAAATCTGAGAATGAAACTAGCATGGTTAGATTAGGCTCGAAAAGACCTTTCCAACGATATATCACACTTCAATTTTTTATACCATTTGCAAAAAAATTTCAAAAATGGGTGCCCGTTTTCCAAAGTGGCATGGATTTGAAAACGCTGAAATTTTCAAAAATTTAGGAAAACTGAAAACAACAAACAAAACTAACAAATTTGGAATTCTAGTCTCTGTCTATCATAGAATTTCACGCGAGACAGTACCAAATTGCGTGCAAGAACGCACAAGCCCGCACGAGAAAGTACAGAACCATGCGTGAGAAATCACAAGCCCGCGCGAGAACGTACGTCAGCTCGTGCGAGAAAATACACAAGCCCACACGAGAAAGTACTTCATCAAGCACAAAAGTGCTACAGACAGCAAATCTTCACGCGATATGGTGAGAAACCTCACTTGAGATTCTGCAACAGTGACGCACAGAAGTACAGATAGCATACGAAAATCGCAAAAAAAAATAAAAAATAGTCGAAACCTGTAGCAGAAATGCAAGAAAAGAAGGACAAAACAGAGTTGTCTTGCCCCCTGGTGGGTGCAAAAAATGTACACACAAAAGTAGTGCACTTCTATGAATCCTTACAATCAAGAACACTCAAGAATGAGGTCTCAAAAATCGATCCATAGCTCTCTATGTATGGAGTTGCAAGATTTAAAATTTGCTCTCAGCTAGAGCTATTAAGCTAATGACCTTACTAGTCAACCACACAATGAGAGATTTAAATGAAGACAAGGGCAAGAGTGCCAATATCTCCAAGAATCCAAATGAAATGCAATGCAAGTAAGCTAAGAATGAGGATGCAAGCTAAGCTATGGAAATGAAAGTACAAGCTATGCTATGAAAAGGAAAGTGCAAACTAGGCTATGAAAGGAAAGTACAAGTCTTACAATCCCTCCTAATTAAACTATGTGAGATTAATCTATAGCATAAAGAAAGTCTATACTAAGAATGCCATGATTATGCAACTATGAAAGCAAGAAAGCAAGCTAAATGAAATGCAACAACAATGTCTTTAAAGCTTGAATGCAAGAATGTCTTCAAAGAGCTCCAAATGACCTAGAAACCCTATAGCATAACATTAGCATAAAAGAGATAGATATGCAAATGAGGAAGCGAGCTCTTCTTTTATAGGAAATGAGAAGGAATGGACCATGGAGATTAAGAGGCAAAAAATTTAATCAAGGGTGGAGCATCAAAGAGAAGCAATCCATGTCCACAAGTATCCTTCAATGAGAAAATAAGAGTTGACTTTTGTGTCCATATGAGACAAAAAGTGTTTTTCTTCTTTTTATAATTTAAGGACAATGCTTTATTTGTGCAACTTAAGATAAGAGGAAAAGTGGGGGCTTTTTTATTTAATAAAAGGGGAGGAAATATTCATTTTAATTAAATAAAGACTTTACGATAAAATGGTTAGCCCAAGGCAAATAATTGAAAATGATAAAAAGGATTTGATCAAGAAAATTAATATATTTGGAAAAATGCTGATTTTTGAAAATATTGATTCAGGGATTTGATAAATTGTTGAATGGGGGCCCAAAGTCTAAGCGACCATTTTAGGGTGCATACAAATCAAACAGGCGCATTTTCTAGCATACCACCTAGGATTTTACCGGTACAAGATATACATGCTTATATCCACTGCAAGATAAGTGAAATTGGAGACTTCGAATTGCAATCAGCATACCCAGAGCTGAGCGAGAATGGAAAGCTCAAGGATGAGCATAAACACCTAGAAGTCAAAGGATTGACAAATGCCCTACATTTCCCAAGGGATTTCAAGTCTGAATGGATTAGGGTTGTACTTAGCCGTGTTCACGAAGGTGAAATATGGTTGGACAAACTAGTTAAAATATCTAAGGATGTTATTCATGTGGTTACTGGATACCACACTAGTGATAAGGCTAAGGCTATAAGGAATCCACCAAGGGCAGAAACTAAGAAGCTAATAGGAGCCAATTGGGATGCCAGAGGAATGAGAGTTAACACCATCACTGATCTAAAAACAAGGTTTGGAGCCTATTTCATTGGCTACGAGATTTTTCAATCTAGCAGGCCCAACAAAATCCCATGCAGAGCAATAGATATAGCTTACAAAATTGTCAAGAAAGGTCTACAGTTAGACCTTGTCAAGCTACTATTGAAACAATTGGAAGAGAATATGAGAACCATTCAGGTAGCAAAGACCAATACATGTAAGTTTGGTTCATTACTAATTTTCATATTTTTCTACTTGCAAAACTACTTCCTATCTATCAGTAATGTAGATTGGGATGTCGATCGACTAGTCATCATTCAAATAAATGAGTTTATCAAGAATATAGGTCAAGACTTTATGACTATCATGGATGATTACTTTGGAAAGTTTAAGGACAGAATGCACAAAAGGAGAAGAATTCTAGGTCAATTAGTTGAAAATCATAAGGAAGATATATGTTTTTTGGTGGACACCGACACCACTTTGATCAAAGTAGTTGAGCCAAGAACTGCTTGGCTACCTCCAATGGGCTATGAACTAGATATTGACTGAGCCTCTAGGTCAATAAAGGCACTATTGTCTGAGCCCAAAGATCCTAGAGCTACTAGGTTTGGAACCTATGAGGAAGAAAAATTAAGGATAAAGATGGATATAGTTAGAGTAAAGGTTAGTAGGAAATCTAAGAAAATGATGGAAAAATTGGTGAAACAATTCAGAGAAGATGATGAAGAAGAAGCAATAGATAAGTTGGTTGAAGAAGCAATCTAGGAACAACTTCTAATCGGAAATAGTGAACACGAGGAGGAAACCAACTCAGATAAAGAACTTCAAGCTGAACCGGTAAAGGCCACAGGGAAGAGGAAACATGAAGAGACACCTACACGAGCAAGGATAAGATCCTCCATAGTCACTTCTCCACCCTTGAAGAAAGGAATTGCAAAAAGCATAAGGTCTACTCCCACAAAGACTTATCAAAAGAAGAAAAGAGGTGCACAAATCACAATAGAGCAACCAAATAAGAGGAGAAGACTAATAAGAGAAAAGGATGATGTAAACTCTAAAGAAGAAGATGATCAAAGTAAGTTTAAAGTTGTTGTAAATAAGAATCAATCTGTTGACGAGTTAGTTAACAACATAAATGAAACGGGTAGACTAGGTCACCCTAAGATGAATCAATATGCACATATGTCAATAGAGGATTAGGAGAAAGTTGAAGAGGCAATCATCCACATGATGATTAAATTTAAGAGATTACCTATTAAATTTGTAAAATATATCCCTAAGGAACTTCATGACAAGGTATCGGCAAGGTGGACATATGCCTTGCACACTAAAAAGAAGATGAGGGAACATTCTTTAATTTTGGCAATGCCCACTCTTTCAATCACCAAGGTTGATGAGATGATGAAATAGTATGCTAGCTGATTTTTTATTAAAGATCATGCACTAAACATTTTGGCAAGTAAACTTGAAGAAGTTCATAAAAATAGCAAAATATTATGGACAAAAAATTTGGATTCAAGGGCAGAAGTAGATAAACTTGCACTGGCTATAATCCTCAAACATAAAGTTAAAAGAAAAGGGAAAGGAGTACATTCAGATGATGCCAACATAGTTACAAAGGAGATAATTCATATATCTGACACTGAGGTACAAGATGACACTTATGCCGAGGACTTCTATCCGATTGGATATATTGAAGAGCACAAAGAAGATGCTCCCGGGCAATTAGTAACAACTGGGACATATGAAGTATTAATAGAAGATATTACAAAAGGAGATCTTGATGATGATGCTAAGGCTAATGAAGAAATCATTATGGCTATAGGTAATATTGAAGAAGATCAACCTACTGAGGAAGCATCAGTAGACATACCAGGTAATTTGTTGATATTAGTACAAGCAATTGATATTGCTACACAAGGGCAACCCAAGGATCAAACACCCTAGCAACATAAGGACACAACCGAAGGATAGGGTGTAGAAGAGAAAAAGGACACAAATGATCCTGAAAACAAAGAGGCAAAAAGTAAAGATCTAGAAAATGAAACAAATGTAGATACATCTACAACTGACACCAATCGTGAAGCCCAAGGACATCAAACTGAGACAACAGTCAAAGGGCAGGATAAGGAAGAGAGTGTGTCCACCAAGAAAGAAAATTCTAATCCAGAGACTAAAGCTCTAGTACCATATGGGAAATCTCCCACATCTAGCACACAAGAGAAGAAGAAAAAGAAAAAAACATGGTAAGGGTCTAGTCACATTAGATGAAATCATGTAAATTCCCACATATGACCTGAGGACTCTAGACCTAGAAGCATTAAGAAGGTATGGAGAATTATGCACAAGGAAGGTTGCACAAGAAAAACTAAGGCAAGAAAGTAAACATAAATAGGTCTTAGAAGATGTTAGAGAAATTTTGATGCAAGTAGTCCTTGATATCAATGTTGATGATGCAACTCCCATCATTGATTAACTTGCTACTCTAACCGGCCATATAAATACTCCAAATATCGATGCAGAGAAAAGAATTGAAGAAAGAGTAGAGGCCAAGATACAGTTAAAGCTGGTAGAGAGAATCAACCAGGAAGTGGTAGTAAATAAAGTAAAGTTATCTGAGGTAATAATCGAGCTTGATGCTATTATTCAACAAGTTATTAAAATTTTGCACAAATTATGCACTATAGATCACTTTACTACCAAGCTTAGTGAAAAGATACACAAGTTAGATGAAGATATCAAGGTTAGTGCAAATAATCTTTTAACCAAGCCAAATGCATTTTATGAGCATTATGCAAAAGCTCAAGAAATCCAGCAGTTAAGGTTAGAACTGAGGAAAAAAGAAGATACAATCGGAGATCAAGTAACCAAGCTATAGGCAGAGTTACTTCCACACCTCAAGGTGGTTACCACCCATGCAATATCTGTATTAGAGTACATTTCTCTTGAGAATCTTAAAGAGGAATGGGTAAACCTCTTGGCTACATTACAGAAAACCCATCAAAACATTTTTGACAAGCTGTGAGTACATTTTTGGCATTAATTTAAAAAAAGGGGGAAAATATATGTACATATATTCTTGTATGTTCTTCACACCAAGAGCTTGTATAAAGGGGGAAGTTCACATAGATTCAATTTTTTTGTTAAGTTCAAATTTTGAAGTAGGTACATATACATAAAGTTTTTGATACTAATGCCAAAGGGGGAGAATGTTACTCCTATAGA
The DNA here is from genome assembly GCA_027943335.1 of Chamaecyparis obtusa. Classification (NCBI taxonomy): domain Eukaryota; kingdom Viridiplantae; phylum Streptophyta; class Pinopsida; order Cupressales; family Cupressaceae; genus Chamaecyparis; species Chamaecyparis obtusa. The sequence continues at coordinate 624,099 of BSBK01000972.1, read as the reverse complement.
GAATTAATGGTTGTCAATAGTAACATTTAGTCATACAGTTGGTAAAGGAGACAAGACAAGACAGTCGGTCAATACACAGAGCCTAGACACCAAGCATAACACAAGGTAGATCACTAAGTTAACTGAACACAGCTTTGACTGAGCACTCTTGTTGAGCCAGATGATTACCGAGCATTGAGCACGGTAGTCACTGAACATTCATATGAATTGAGCACCAATTATTTACCAAGTGATTAATGTAGTTTACACCAAGTGAAATAGGAAATGACATATCAGTTTAGAATGGCACAAATTACAAGGCAAAGAGTTTAAAACAATTAAGAAAACAATTTACCAAGATCGAGACAAAATTTAATATGGATGTAATCATTAAATTATTGATGATTCCTATGTAATGTTAATCTAGATTATTCATTTCTACCATAGATCTTAGGTTTTCTAAGATAGAGTCTAAACCCTAATTAGATCAAGATCAGTTTGATATAAAATTTTTAAGGATGTCATTTTGACAAGTATCATCACATGAAGTAGCCAGCACATCAGAAGACATCTGAAGACCAGACAGGGTTATGAATGACAAGCATTGATAGAGCATACAATTTATCAGAAACATAAGGCTACCGAGCAGTATTCAGAGAAGAGATCAATCACATTAAGGTGATGACAAATAAGTACATTACAGATGTGATTCAAGCATGTTAAGTTTCTATTTACAGATCAAATCCTACTGTTACTCTTTAGCCATTGTAGCAGATTTTAAATCTTTTAACATAGTGAACTTAACAGTTCTTTTGTAAAATCTCTTCATCGAGTGCACACTTGATTGTGTTGCTAAAATCCTCTAACTAGGTAGATCTAGTTGATCTCATTATTACTCCTAACAAGGTAATATCACTAGAAGTGATCAAAATCTTTGTAGCCTTAACTGACAAAATTTGTTACTGCAGTAGTGAAGCTTTGTGGGTGTCAAAGTTTTTACCTTCTAACAAGGATTTATGCGATACCAAATACTTGAATTATGTGTATGAAGTTTCAAGAATGGTTTATTGATTAGATTACATGCATTTACATTTCATTAATGTTTTGGATGTATGTTAAATGCAATTGATATAGTTGGTTAGTGATATTCATGTTTACAAAGTTTCAGTATTAAAAGTTTTAAGGGTACTAATTTGCCCCTCCCCTCTCAGAACACATCTTTCCATAATCCCAACAATAAATTGCTATGATCTTTGGTTTCGCTAAAGATTTGTGGTTGTTAGTAATTATGTGTTGATCGCACTAAGATTTCATAGTATATATCCATTTGATACCAGTCATAACCGTTAAACAAGCACCAACCGGTGGATATACATTAACCGATGATATGACACTATTCCTACCATTGGAATGTATTTTTTTATCATTGAGATGAAACAACTATCTTATCAAGGTTAAATAAGAATGAAGTGAGTTCATTTGTCACTTTATTTTTTATGCACACTTGTGAATTTCTAAAGTGATCTAAAGTGACCATTGCGAGTGAATTGTGAAATTGCAAGCGATGAATTAAGATAGTATTCACGAACTTGAACTAGTGAAGCAAGAGATAGTTTTCTAGTTTGTGATAAGTTTCTAGTGCTATTCCTGAATTGAATCATGGAATGAAGAGTGGATACCCTTGTTTTGGTTGATATTGTTGAAGAACCTAGACCCATGTTCAAGCTACATCCAATGAAGGTAAGCAAGAATGATATGATGGGTGCCCTATCTTCCATTGCACCTGGAGTTATATTAGTTAAAGAAATTTGATCATACATTCACTACAAACTTGATGAACTTGGAGCAGATGCTATTAATAGTGAATTGGAAGGATTTTGGGAGAATCATGAATGGAAGGATGAGCAAAAGCACTTGAAGATGAAGGGTTTGGTATACACAGTGGACATACCTAATGTCTTTCATCATGGATGGATTTGATATGTTTTGATTCGAGTTCATGATCAGTCTCTATGGTTGGATAGACAACACAAGATCACGAAGGAGATTATTCATAGAGTTACTGGTTTTGTGCTATCGGTGTGTCAGCTACCTTGATGACGATTGTTTCTAATTTGGTTACTTGGTTAACCAAATCTAAACCTGACTACCAAGCTATGATGATTAATGACATAGAAGATAAATAGGTTAGATTCATGTCTATGGTCATTGGATACAAAGTTTATCAATCCAATTGTATGAACAATGTGCCCAGTGGAGCCATTCATGTTGCCTACTGCATGGTGAAGGAGGATGCAATCTCTAAATTATGTGAGATGCCGAGGAGTCGATTCTTTGTCAACATGGAAAAAATTAAGAAGGAAAAGAAACAATCATTCAAGTATGGAGCTATATTGGTATGTATCTTTTTCTATCTGCAAAATCATTTTCCTGGAAGAGGTGCAGTTCATTGGGCTACATATAGACTGGTGATAGTATAGATAAGTGAGTTCATTAAAGAACTAGGAAGTAACTTTGATAATTCTATGTGGGGTTACTTTAAGGATTTTTAAATTAGAATGCATAAACATTAGAGAATCCCAACCGATATTGTAGAAGAGTATAAAGAACATGTATGTTTTCTTGTTGACATTGATAATTGTATTTTACAAGCGGTACAACCAAGAACCTCTTGGGTTCCTACAATGGGCTATGAAGTAGACAATGATCTAGTAAGACTTCATGAAAATGCATTACTATCTAAACCTATAGATGCTACCACACCTAGGTTTGGTACATATGAAGAAGTCACTCCTAAGATTAAGTGGGAACTGAAGAAACCAGTGATACAAAGAAAAACAAGGAGAATGAATGAGAGGCTGGAAAGTATTGTTGAAAAAATAAAGGCTGGTACTTCTACTTCTAAAGAAATTGAATTTGATGAACCAACATGGGATTTACCCTCTACATTTTCTAAGGCAAAGGAGACACTGACATTGATTAAACATTACAAGAGAAAAAGGAAATTTGGTGAGTCTAGTAAGGTTAGAGAGAAGAAAGACACAATAATAGATGAGGAAGCCAAAACCAATTCAGATAAGGAAGTGAAGAAGTTGAAATAGAGTGGTACAAAGAAATCCCCTACTGTTGATTTCATTGTTAAAGATATAATGGAGAGCATTAGAATGGGTAGTGTTGCAAGAAGGTATGAATTATGTAGTGATGAAGACAAGAAGAAGTTAGAAGAGGCAATTGTATGGAGTTTACAAAAAATTGTCATGACACCAAGTAAACTATACAATGTCCTACCTAAATAATTGTTTGAACTAATTGATGCAACATGGAAAATGATATTAAACATGGATAGATAAATCATGGAGCGAGCACTTATTCAATTGCAACCTGAGTTGAATCTAGAAGATGCAAAGATAAAGGTGGAAGCCTACAGACATGATTTTAAGATTAGAAATAGAGTTGCAAGAATACTTGTAGGTAATACACAAAGTCTTCGTGATGAAACTGTGGAAATATGGAAGAAAAAGATGGAATCACACAAGGAACAAGCATATACTAATGAAAAATAGAATGATAATGAGCTTGTTACTGAGGAAGTTGATGACACATTCACATCCAAAGAGATAATAGGCGATGTCATTTCTAATATCCCCAAACAAGTTCATGAAATTAAAGCACAAGATATTGGTCAAACCGGTGGTGACGAAGTACATTCTGAAGAATCGGTGACAAGTTAGAAAGAAGTTAGTCACAAAGAGGTTGGAGATATACTATTAGTACAATAGAAGTTAAGTTTGGGAGAATCAAGTCAAAAGAAGAAACTCAAAAAAGTGATTGAGGACGAAGAGGAAGAAGAGGAAGAAGTCGATGAAGATATTCAAACACCTATTGACATTACCAAATTTTACTCTAAGCAGTTACTAAAGGTCTCTGAAAAGTTGATGTTGAAAGCTCAGAAGGACAAGGCTAAGGCAAAGAAGAAGAAGGCCAGAGTACTAAAGGCAACTAGAGATATTATTGCTAGTCTGATTCTACATTTGGAATTTGACTCAGATGAACCAATGATTGACCAGTTAGATACATTGATAAAGGCCATTTCTAATCAAACACATGATAGTGAGACTAAAATAATGAAGTTGGATGAGTCTAATTATGAGAAGAGAAGTAAAATGAAGTTGGTAGAGAAGATTACAGAAGATAAGGTGATACTTTCAAGTCTAGTGGATGACACTAAGGTCACACTAAAGGAGGTTGGTTAGTTACTGATAAAAGTGTCAAAACATTCAGATTTATCAAAGGATTTGGAGAAGAGTAGAGTAGAAGCACAAAATGAGCTTGACACCTTAGTTGAAAATTTTGATCCTATCATAAGCTTAGTAGTAGAATATAGTGCAAAAGTGGAAATAATCACACACAAGGTGAAGCAAATTTAGGCAGAACAAGATAAGAGGGTGATCACACTAATTGAGCTACAATCATACCTATCTCCTATAGTAGAGGTGATGAAATATAATGTTAAGAATTTAGAAGCTCTAATTGAATTGCTTGACATAAGTACTTTGGATGCCATGGAGGAGTTGGCATATGATCTTCATGGGCAGATCATTGAGATGAATCATTTGAAGAAGTCATGGGAGATGTCATTGGAGATAAAAAAGACAAACTTCAAAGATGTATTTGACAGAATGTGAGAAAGTGAACCTTTGTCATCATTGACAAAAGGGGGAGAGTAAGGGTAGGTAAAATATGTCTAGGTGATGTATAGTGTTAGGGGGAATCATTCTATATTTTTACCAATTGTTTTCCATCAATGCCAAAGGGGGAGATTGTTGATGTTGTGATGAATTTTGGTGAGCAGTCACAAGTGGTTATGATTCCGATTGTCATTGATGCAAACATAGTCATATCATATGACTAGGACAATCAGTAAGGTCAATGTTCAATCAATAAGAAGGAATCATTTAAGTATAGTTAGTGATGTATATAAAGAACAATTACAGATGGATATTTTGGCATCGATCATGATTTAGAAGTAATTAAGTGGATTAGTCTTAGATATTGCATGTACTTGATTTTAATACATCATGGTTTTGACTGCAACTCATTTGGTTGATAGGTGAGCATACATTGTAGTGAAAGAAAAGGCTACAGATTGAAGACACTATGTTCTTGAGCTATCGGTGGTAGATCTTTGATTAGTGACTGATATGGATATTGTGGTGAGTATAAATGTTATGGTCATGTGTCTTAGATGTTAATTATTTGATGAGATATCACTTATACACTTGAGGTAAGTAATGAGGTGGATTTAAGGTGATACATTGGAGAAGTCAAAACATGTTTGACTACCTTGGAGATATAACTTGCAAATCTTATTTTGGGCCGACGCGGTCATGATAGAATGTATCTTACATCATGATATGTGTTTTGGTGAGATTTATTTGAGTGGGAAAATTGAATTTTGGTGAATGTTAAGGCAACGATAGTTGTTTATATAATTGGTGCCGCTCTTATTGAAAAAAGGTTGTTGTTGTTATTGCTACTATTGTTAAAGGATAATTGTATGAAGAGAAATTCATGATTGCTAGGGTTCTGATCAGAGTTTTGAGTAGAGTCAGATTGGAGAGCAGTAACAAAGAGAAGAGAGCATATTGGATCTAATAAGAAAGCATTGCTACATCCATATCATTTCTTGTTGTTCCCTAATAGTTGCAACAAGCAAGATCCCTTAACTAGGTGGACTTTAACAGGTCTTATATTGTAAATCCCTTAACCGGGTGAACTCATAGAAAGAGTTTCAAATCCTCTAGAGAGGTATATATTAGGAGATCTCATTATACTCCTAATAGTGTACTAGTCACTCCTAACAAGGTGAACCCCCAGAAAGGGTATTGGTAGCTCCTAATAGGACAAACCTTTTTACTGAAGTGAAGGGCTTGTGGGTGTCATCCCCACTTTGGTTTTCTCCCTCTAACTGAGGGTTTCCATGAAAAAATCATTGTGTTATGTGTGATGCATGTGTGGATTTTTGATCTTATTTACTTTTATTTCACAATATTAGTTTTATGTTTTTCTATTTGGAAGTTGTTGTTAAAGTTAATCAGATCAGTGGTTGAATTAGTAGGTTATCTGTTTGTACTAATTCACTCCCCCTCTTAGTACCTAGTAATTCTAACATTTGATGTTCCCATTTCACACCAAGGTGCAATTAGTAGTACATATATTTTTCATAAAGTGACGTGGAAAAACAAGGGTGTTATCCCTTTACAACCCAGCCTAGATGGCAATTAACCAAAAAAACCACATCAACAATAAATGAACGTTATCAAAAAAATAACATCATCAACAATTATACATAATCAACATATTAACCATCTAGAGAGAATCAAAACTAGCCACACTAGCATCACTATCAAAAATAAAAAAGGAATAAAGTTGAACCTTTTGAAGTAGAAAAGAGTAAACTATCATTAGTGTTATGCATAATAACTAGATTCATATTATCACCCATAATAATAGAGATTAAAAAAAAATCATAGATCAACATAGTATCTAATATAGTAACAATAAAAGTTTTTAACCAAGACCGCTTAGGGTCATAACCAACAAATGAGAAAGCACTAGTCCAGAAAAAACCAAATAAACATAAACAAAACATAATAGGGCCAAGCAAGTTGAGGCTAGTCAAAATGAAGAAATTGGAGAGAGGGATTTTCCCTGGTTCTTTTCCTTTTCCATTTTTTGGTGAGCATCATAGTTTCCTAGTCCTCTGTTAGGAACTTAAAGAGCTCCTTTTGGTCTTTTGCTTCCTTGGCACCTTTGCTACTATCAGACTAGAGAATGAACACCATAGTAGCAGAGTTGTGCATAACCTTAAAAGAAAAGTGACAAACATTATAGAGCCTTTCATCAACCTTCACCTTCCCTTTTTTCAACTCGTTAACCTTCTCCCAAATTGGGTCTTTCTTTCTATAGTCACCATTTAGCATGGCCTTACCTTTGTCAACCGCCAAAAGAACAAGTGTGGTCTCCTTAACCTGCACATGAGTGGGCTCCCTAGAATCTAATTTAATGTTTGATGAGACATGGGATGAAGTTCTATTAGAAGTAGAAAGAGACTCATCTTCATCATAATTTTTCTCAGTGGAGTTGTTTTCACTATCATTTTCATTATTAGAGTCTAGGGCCTCTTTGAAAGTAAGCTCCGTTTCATGTTTAACTGCAAGTCAGGTGGACCTACAGGGGTGTTTGTTTCCTCAAAAATTTCAACATTAAATTCAATAAAGAATTTGGAATTTTTTCTATCTTTGGCCTTTGATTGAGGAGGTGGGGAAGCCCTCTTTTTTTCTTTTATCCTACTTACGCTTGTGTGAAATAAGGGAGGTCTCTTGTTTGATTTTAAGACTATGGTTTTTAAGGCATTACTTGTTGCTAGGGTCAAGAGTGTCCATGAGACTAGTTGAAGGGGGATGGGATAAGTAGGAACCTCTTGAACAATAATTTGGTAGGGATGGTAAAGGGCCGAGTAGAAATGATAGAGATGAAACAAAAGGCCCTGGTGTGAAATGGTGAAGTTTTTATCATGGTTCTTGGCCTCATTCACATCTTTAACATTGTTATCAATCGAATGCAAAGGGAAAAAAGGAATAGAAATAGAAATGTGTTTTCTAAAGTGATTTAAAAAAGGTAAGTGGTAATAGTAGTAAACACAAAACCTTCCCTCCAATGTGAGATACTTCATCACAACTACGCAAACATGATCCCATGGCTCTAAAAATTGATCAAGATCATAACCACCCCTAAGCTTGATGGGTTCTTCACCAACATAGAAGAACTGGTTAAGGCAACTAGTGTCATAAACCTTGGTGGTCTTCTTCCATTTGTGACCTTCACTAGAGAGGCACATGTCCTACACAATCACATCTTCATTGACCTCAAAAGAGATTCCACCCATAGAAACCCTTCTAGCCTCCCAAGAAATGATGAATTATTTAGAAAGACTCTAGTCGTGGCCATTCATGAACTCCATAAACTGTGAAATGCCACCAGTTGTGCCAAATCATCTTGTCAATTTTCCATTCATCGCACTCGTTGGGCTCAACGTGCACACGGTCTCCACCCATAGTGAAAAATAACAAACTAGGGTAGTTGTAGAGAGTAGGGATCAATAAATTCTCAACGATGTTTCAAGAAAAAAAGACCAAGTAAGAAGTTTTATTAGAAATAATCGTGAAGAGGTGAGATAAATGGTCATTATGAACACATTTATTCATTTCCTTAGCATCCCCCAACTCAAAAGTGGTAGCTTCCTCATGTGAGAAGTCCTTCAAAAGGTAAGTACTGAAGGGAAATATATTCTCAAATATGGTGTGAGTTTTAGTAATATTCACCCGTTTAGCAAAAATATCACCTTTATCAGGTGGTACCAAAAATGATGAGTCCTCCACTCCACCAAAATATAATGGTGTAAATAGGGGACATGTAAGCACAAAAGAGGATTCCCAAGTGGGCAATTTAAATCATGATAAAGAATGGTTCTTAACATGAAAAAAATTAAGAACCCACCAAAAATCTCTATCATCATCACAAAGACATGCACCAAAGTCCACTCTTTAGTTTCATTCACCATAATGAGGATACAAAGGGGCATCTTTTCTCATGAAAGTGAGAGTCCCAGGGGGAAGAGAGCTCTCCTTTCACCAACATTTGATACTAGTGAAAACCAACCTAGTAGAGGCTAGATGGTCAACAATAGTGTTACCTTATTTGTAGATATGATGGATGATGAAATCATCAAAGCCATTAAGAAGGGTGTGAATATCATCAATTATATCTTGAACAAACCAACCAGCAGAATGAATCCCTTTGGTAGCTTCAATAAAAATTGAGAATCCCCTTCAATCATAATAGTACAAATGTCAATTGAAATGGAAATTTTGATTCCCCATAACAAGGCCATACCCTCATCTTGGTTGCTAGTAGAGTCCTATATATGACCTAAATAAGAAGCAATGAGTGAGCCATTGAGGTTTCTGATGATTCCCCCACCAGAAACCAACCCATTTCTAGCAACGTCGTCAAAATTGAGTTTGAAGGTTTCCAATGGGTTTTCATTCTCAAAATCTTCTTGGAGTTATCAAAATTCTTAAATTCCTTTAGGAGCTTCTAGGAATTAGATAACAAGTAATCCCATCATGAAGGAGGTTCAGAAGGGGTTGTCCATTTGCTGATATAGAGATTATCCAGAAGGAGTTTTTTCAAAACAATTAGCACCTCATCAACACTCTAGTCCTTATCTCTAAACACTATGTTGTTTCTTTCCTTCCAAAGACAACAATAAATATGTGAAGGCATCTGTTGCCAAAACTATTTGAGAAGGGGGTGATGAGAGGGGATTCTCCAATCCAGAACAAACTAGTGCAAGTCATTTTGGAAAACCCATTGCGAATTAAGTTTTTGGAGAATGTGTTGCCAAACTAGAGAAACAAACCTGCACTGGATTAATAAGTGGGAATTTTTTTTAGTATATTTCTTACAAAGAAAGCATCAACTTGGAAGCTGGAACCCTCTCTTGATAGGGTTTTCAAGGGTTAATATTTTTCCATGCATGGAAGCCCACCAAAAAAGTTTAATTTTCAGGACAAGTTTCAAGCATTCCACACTCTTTTCTAGCTATTAGAGTCACCATTTAATTTCAACTATGAAGTGTAAGCTGATATGAATGAGTAAGCACCAAAGGGTTGCATAGTTCAAATAAATCTATCCTCCCTAGGAAATGGTGGAAGTCTAACTTGCCTCAAGAGGAGCTAGAGATTAGAGACCTTGGGGAGGAGGTCAAGTCCATTAGTGAAACACTACAAAAGATTTTTCCATCTAGCCCTTGAGGTGAAGTAGTCAACAACATTAGCCCCTAAGGAAGCCTTGGCATGCCTCATGAGAGTAGCATAATCAATTTCCATGAGGGGATTCTTTTCCAACCATTTATCATCTTAAAATATGATAGTCTATCCATTTCTAATAAGCTATTTGAGGTCATCCTTAGTAGGCATCTGCACTTGGTAATGTTGTTCCAAATTTTTGAGCCTGTAAGAAGACCATTAGAGTCAAGGACCTTATGGAAGCACTCATGGTTAAGATACTTAGCTTGCATTATTTTGCACCACTATGCCCTTCCAATAGCTAGGTTCCAACCCAATTTGGTAATGTGAGCTTTGTTTAGGTTAGTAAGTTTTCTAACTCCCAGCCCCCCTTGGAATTTAGGGTGACAAACTGTGTCCTAGTTAACAAGCGTCATTCTTTTCTTCTCTTCCATACTAGTCCATAGGAAGGACCTCTAAATTCTCTCCAATTTTTCAGCCATAGCTCCAATGATTTTAAAGATGTAAAGAAAGTAAATAGGAATTCCTTGGAGACAGGCAGTGAAAAACTAAAGCTTACCCTTCCATCCGGCCAACTTTTTTTGTATCCTCTCTAGAATTACATTCCAAAAGGTAGGGGTAACTTATTTTATAGTAAGGGGAAGGCCCCAATTGGTATGAAGAAGAATAACACTCTGACAACCAAGAACATCCCATATTTTGAGTTGAAGATCATTCTTGGTGTTGAAAAAGTAGATTTTTTTATAGTTGATGCAATGACCAGAAGCACAAACATATTCCTGTAGGAGACATTTCTACTCTTTGGCCTCCACCATAAAAGGATTTCCAAAGAGGAAGGTGTTGCCCACATTCTACTACATAATAGGAGGGAGCAAAGAAGCAGGTCTAATACCCTGAATGCATCCAAGAGTGGAAAGGTTCATGAAATTTCTACTAAGAACCTCTACAAGCATGATGAAAATATAAGGAGATAAATTATCACCATTCCGAGGCCTTTGCCAAATTAAAAAAATCTCTAGGGTATACCATTGACAATGATAGAGTACCGAACAATCTTGATACAAATATTAATTATAGTAATCAGTTTGTTACAAAAGGCAAACTTAGTTAACACTTTGTAAAGAATTTCCAATTAACCTTATCATAAGCCTTAGAGATATCAAGTTTAAGGGGCATACCTTGATTGTGGATTTTGTCCATTGAATGAATTATTTCATGAGTAGTAATGCAACATCAAGAATCTATCTGCTAGGAACAAATCCCTTCTGGTTGTCACTAATGTATTTATCCACAAGATGTTTCAATCTGTTAACCGATACTTTAGAGAAGATCTTATAGATAGTATTACAAAGACTTGTAGTTCTAAAGTCATTCATGGACTTAGGCTCTAAGTTATTAGGAATAAGAGCAATGTAAGTGTTGTTCAACTTCTTTAGTATTTTCCTCATTCTGAAAAGGTCCCTGGTCACCATGGTCACGTCATAGGAAAAAATATCCTCAAACACATCGAAAAAAGCTAGAGGAAAGCCACTTGGGCTAGAGGCTTTGTAGGCCCCCATGGAAAAAATTGTAGTTCTAATCTCCTCCTTGGTGATAGGAGCCAGAAGGAGGTTATTATCATCTTGATTCACCATAGTAGGGAGGTGGACTAGCAACTTATCTTGGATTTCTAAATTGGCACTCCCTTGTTCATCAAAGGCCTATCTAAAAAAATTAGCAGCCATTTCTCCAATTTTACCTTCATCATTAATCAACTAGTTAGAGTCATTAAGGAGACACGTGATGGTGTTTCTTTTTTTATGAGTGCTAGTTGTTATATGGAAAAATAGGTGTCGTGGTCCCCTTCTTTAAGTCATTGGACTCTAGAAATTTATTTCTAATAAATTTCCTCCTTGATGAGGTTATATTTCCATTTTTTCCTCGACATACCCTCTTCCTCATGTAGATCATGTGACAAGTCTCTGTGAGCCATCAAGTTTTGGAAGATGGCTAGTTTGGCTTCAATCTATTTTTTTTGCTTGAAAATATCTCCAAAAGAGGATTTGGACCAGCCGTTGACTTATCATTTAATGATATTCAACTTGTGTGATATTATTTGGTTAACATAGCCTTGCAATAGAGAGTTCCACCAATGATTTATGTAGTCACAAAATTCTGGATCTTTAGTCCACGTGATCTCAAAATAGAAGGGGTGTGGACCAACGAATGATTTATGTAACCACTAGAGTAAGATGGGGTTATGGCCCAACACTATTCTAGGAAGGGAGGAAAGTGAAGCATTGCAACCAAGATCCCAATTAGTAGAAACAAGAACCCTACCAAGTCTGACCTAAATAAGACGATCACCTTTCCTATTATTGGACCAAGTATAAGGGGAGCCCTTCAAATCAAAATCCAAAAGAACTGAGTTGTTGATGAAGTTAGACAAGTCATTCACGCTATTAGTGTAGTCCATCAATCCACCCAAATTCTCAAAAGGGAAAATTGGGGAATTGAAGTCTCCAGCCATCATGTACAAAGAAATCTTGTCAGCCCTACAAAGAGAAAGGAGTTCATTCCAATGAGCCTTTCTACCACCCTTGGATTTAGGAACATAAATGTTAAAAAGATGCCAAGAATAATTATTTAGTTTAAAAGTAACAACAAGGTAATACTGAGAGAAAATAAAAGCTTCCCCATAAATCTTATTAGGGTCCCACATAGTGGCAATTCCTCCAAAGGCCCCATCAACTTCACTATAGTAGAAATAAGAACCTAGCCAAATTTTGCTAGTAACTAAAGAGAAAACCAAGAAAGTCATTTCACTTCTTGAATGAGGACACCAATCTTGTGATTAGAGATATATTTCTCTAGAGCAAATTTATTTTGAGGACTATTTAGTCCTCTCATATTCTAGGAGAAGAGTTTCATTTTTATTGCGATGTGTTGCATCAAGGGTAGATTGCCTCCCATTGGCAATGTCCCAATTGGTAGCTTTCTACCTTAACAGTCTTTCAAAAGGTCTTCGGGTCTTCCTTTAGAACCCACAACAACTTTATTTGTTGTAGTTTTTCTTTCTAGTTTCTGGCATTACTCCTTTTCCTCATTAGACTGAGGGGGTGTGGTCTTGCCATTAGGGGAAGAAATTACCAACGTCATAATTTCCTCAACCACAACATCAATTAGGGAAAGTTGGGGGGACGCAGGTGCATGGGGGTCAAGTGGTCTCCCAATTTTGGTAGGTGCACAATGCTATAAGACCTTAGTAACATCCTTGACAAAAATAAAATGACTTAAGTTGTTGTCAGTAAGACCAATGGAAGAACACAAAGCAATATTCTCTTCCTTAAACACCACTAGAATGGGTTTGGCTCCAATAGGGAATAAGCCCTTGCTTTCCCAATGTTGTGGAAAAATTTCCCCTTTCTCTAGGGTATCCTGGGGTCCCTCCTTCATTTCATTTTTATAAGTTTCCTACAATATAGGGCCCAGGGATTTTAGTAAAGTAGACACATCTTTAATGAAAGGCTATTCTTCGAAGCCCTTAGGGATTAATTTGGAGTTTTCCAGTGGGCTCAAGGAGCTCTTGAGACTTGGTAACATCCAATGGGGAGGAACATTTACCCTTCATCTTATAATCCTTAGGTGCGGGAGCTTTGCATTCTACAATAGTGTGGACTTGCTTTACACACATCTGGCACTAGAGGGTAACATTTTCATAGACAAGCACCTAGGTCCATTTACCACATTTCAACTTTAAAGTAATGAAGTTGGGGAGAGATTTATTAATAACAACATTCACATAGAAGTGGGAGAATACTAACCTTGTCTTGGCAAGAGTGATAGTATCAACAATAACATACTAGTAAAAAGAGTCCCACCCAATGAAAGATTTGTTCATCCTAGAACTCGAGTGGGAGGCTAGGCAAATGAACCCAAACCATGGCCAATTTGTTCAACTCCGTAGATGGGTCGAAGCCAGGCTTCCATTTAGCCAGGGCTAGGGAATGTTTGTCATAAGTCCCGGCATCAAAGAGAATGAAGATGAGGTTTTCGTTAGAGGTGAATCTGAAAAGGAACAATTCCTATAGCATGGCCAAAATGATGATGCTTCCCTTGAGCTTCCATCTGCCACTTTCCCACTTTCGTACCATGTCTACAGTGGGTCTGAAAGCAAAGAAACATCATTGTTGAGACAATCTCGTTCGCTATTGTATCCGGGAGATAAATTTATGGACCCGCCTTAGTTTGAGAAATATCAAGGATGAAAGAGTCAAGGTCATTATTATTCATTCCCACTAGTGAACCCTTCCAATTTGTCTTGGGGGGCTCCATTTGTAGCAAATTCATGATTGTTGTCATAAGTCAAGGCCCCATAAACTTTGGTCCAATTGAGGTTTCCACAGAAACCTCAAGAATTTTGACCCCACCTTAGGAATTGACATACACCCCATGTGTCTCCATAGAGGGAATCTTATCCATATGAGGAGGGCGGTTAGGCTAGGGGGAGGTAGAGTCCTCCCTAGAACCTTCAGCCATGGTCATATGTAGTTTGAAAAAATGAGTGAGAAAACACAGGAGTTGTAGAGCTCATGCGTTGTTATGGTGTAAATGGAGTTGCAAAGTACATATGTTATATTAACATATTAGGCATATTAAATACCTTAAACATATCACTAAACTAAATTAATCTAATTAAATATTAAATTAAGTATTAATAATATTTTTTCTATAAGTAAGACATCTAATATCGCAAGAGACATCTTATGTGAGATATCTTAATGATATCATCAAGAAATAATAGTATAATAAGACATCTAATATCACAAAAAAACATCTTATGTGAGATATCTTAATGATATCATCAAGAAATATCTTAATATACTATTATATCTCAACGATATTATTAAGTTTTCTTGAATATAACAAATTATGATTAAAAAATCCTAGAAAATGAGCATTTTGGTATCTAATGTAGATATAACTTTATAATATTTAAGTTTAAATAGTAAGATTCATAAACACATTGCCATATAATAGTAACTCTTACATATTAAATCTATCCTTCAGAGAAGAGTAATGTTACAATGGCTAACACATGGTGGCCAATTCAAAACTAAATGATGTAAGGTTAGTTGGTAGCTCCTTTTGGTGGCGCCATCAATGACTGATCACCATGTGACTTAGCAAGTCACACATATCAAATATAAAGGACTTAGGTCATCAACATTAAGATGAAGGGTAATGCCAAATTAAATGAATACAAGCCCATGTAACAAAAATCACACGTATCAACTTATAATATAAAATCAAGATTTGGTAGATGATAGGCAAAGGGCACCTAGTTTAATGACAAAGTCCATGTTGTAGGCATCTAAATGGTACTGAAGAAGGAAAAAAGAAAAAAAGATTTGTAAATGATCATATTTAAAACCATAACAAAAATAGAGAAATTTGATAAAAACTGTAGACACGGAAAATTGGCAAAAGGCTTAAATCAATAAAAAGGTGCAACAAATCATCAAAACAACATGAAAAATCAATAAATGGAACAAAGACAATTCAAATCAAAGGAAAATTTAATTAAATGATTAAATGATTAAATAAAGCTTGAAAAGGGGAAAAATACTACGAAATTGATTAAATTCAATTAATGACATAGTTGTTGAAAGCAAAAATCAAAATGAACCTCTTACCCTTCATGGCTAAATTTAATTACTTTAATTAATAAATAAATACTAATTTCCCTCAACAAAGCAAAAAGGAGACAAAATGGACACAAATCACTCACTTTTGTTGAAATGGTCCAGCCTTTTGAAACCATTTAAATGATTGTCCCCTCCTTGTCCCCCAATTTATGGACAAAGCAAAGGCAATTGACCTTACCCAAGCATAACCATGGTTATCTCACTCTACCCCCTACCCTTGGGAAAATCCTATATATTGAAGGCATTTAGAAGCATAATTCATCCACTCCATATCTTTGAATTACAGCAAAGCTCTGTCAATTTGCATCCACATCACTCACTTATCATTTGTCATTGCTAATTAGCTTAAATTGCATTGATCATAGTAGATTGTTCATCAAATAGAGCTAGAATTTGATAGAATAGATCTAAATTTGCATATCATATAGCTTAATTCTCATCTTTAGAGTGTCACTAGTGAGGATCATAGCTGAGAGCCTCATTTACCACTTTATTTTAGAGATCCATGAGATATTTAGATTAATTGTGCATTATTTAGATTAGTTTGCTTTGAATAATGTAATTGTCTTTTAAATCTTGTTATTTCATGAAGGTGCAAATCACTCACACACAAATGGCGCCCACCGTGGGGCCCTAGGCCTCAAATTCATCATTATTTCCATGTTATTTGCAAAATTTAGGCTAGAATTGCATAAATTTGCTTACTATTTGCAGGTTATAGAAAAGAAATCATGCCTGCCAGTAAAGAAGTCACGCCTAAAGCAAAGAAATGTCGCGGACGAAAATTAAAATATCGCCTACAGTCTGAACTCTTACGCTTGTTAGCCTGCAGAATCACGCTTTTGGCGAAAGAAATTACGCGGTCAGAAATTAAACTCTTTTGTTTTGGACAAACTGTTGATGCCTTTGGTCATTTAAATGTCGCGTGATCAGAATTTAAAAGCCGCGGCTAAGGAATCATTTTACGTCTGGTTTGAAGGGAGTACTCTGCCTTATCCATTTAATTTCTCGCTTCCTTCATTTTAAATGTCGCCTTTGATTAATGAAATATCACTTTTCTGATATTAGTTTGTCACGTATAAGAAAGATTTCACGCGTAGCTACAATTTGATATCGCACTTGGTTATTTTAATCTCACTTGAGCCCCTTATGGTGATGCTCGTGGTTAAAGTAATCACGTCTTTATTAAATTAGATCTCGCGTTTAGTATAGACAATGTCGCCTGACTGCACATTTATATTTTATCAGAATAATCACTGTTGTCGCGTCTGGTAAAGATTTCACGCTTAGATAAAATTTGATATCGCACCTGGTTATTTTAATCTCACTTGAGCCCCTTAAGGTGATGTTCGCGGTTAAAGTAGTCACGTCTTTGTTAAATTTTATCTGGCCTATAGTCTGGATAATGTCGTGTGGCTGTATTTTCTATATTTTATCAAAAATGTTAAAATGATGACTGTATTCTGACTTCACGGTCATTTTTTTTCTGTCTCAGGAGTATGGTCTGTCATAAGAAAGTTCAAAAACTAGAAAGAAGGCATAACTTAGAGGAGAAATTGATCACTAAGAGGATAAGAAAGGAAAATCGGGTACACTCTACTTTTGTTCTCAACAATGATTTAGAAAAGGAGGTAGAATTATATGCTAAATACATTGCTGTTGTAGATGCTTACAAACAGAAATACATATCATTAAATTGGGAGTTTAGTCCTTAAGTTTGTAATAATTTTGCAAGTATTTTGGTAAAAAGAATCAAAAGCATAATCAACTATATCATTCTAAGCTTTGATTTTGGTTTCCCCTCACTTTGTTTGTATTGTGCCGACTAACTTGCTAGTGGAGAGAACATTTCATTAAGGTAAGGAAAGGATTTGGAGAGAAAAACAAGAAATCTACTACTTAAAAATGTGCCTAGCCTTTGCTAGCATCGTTTGAGGTATTTCTCTCATCAAGCTTGCACATTCCCTTAGCTTGTGGCATTTCAAAGTTCAAAACATAGTTTAATCATAAAAGGGAAAGAATAAACACTTCAATTCTAAGAACCCCTTTGTCACAGGGTTGAAAAAGAACCAAATTGATTGTGAGTGTTTGGGATAAGGGAAAAGCAATAGGGATATGCTCTTCACTCTTTGAGTGAATCAAATTTCCAAACTTGCTCTACTAAATCCACTTTTCATGCTTTCAAATGAACATGTTTAAAACTTAGTGGGCTCACCTCCCGAGATTGCCTTAAAAGGGCCGGTGAGAGGGACAGCCCAAAGTGGGATACACTTGCTTTTGCCGCGAGAATCTGACCCACTATAAAATGAAACGCGTGTATCCTTAATAGGGTGCACGACAAAAAGGATTTTAGCTCTTTCGAACTTCCTCTAGTAGTCTTAACAGATTGCGCAAAATCGTGCTTCGGTGCATGTGGGAAGCCCCTTAACATACTTGGGGGATGAAAGGCTAAGATCTATTTTGAATGGAAAACTTACTACATAACGGTAAAATAGCAAAACTACCTATTAGAGCCATGTTTACGAACCAATTATGTGCTAGGTAGATTGTGTGGAAGCTATTCTTGTGTTTTAACCTGTGAAAACGTTAAAAAATACACACATTATAGCATTCTAGGGATATGGTACCCAATTGATGTGTGTGTTGAGATTGTTTTTATATTTTCAAACAAGATATTCCAAAGTTATTGATCAAAACATCATTAAAATTTTAAACCATTTTAAATTGATCAAAAACCTTTACCTTATTCCAAAAACCAGCTTATCAAGAGAAGAAGTCAACATACCCTTAAAGTTTGTTCATGCCTGTTATTACAAGATCACTCTCTATAAAGAAAACATTACAAACAGACGGGACCTACAAAGGAGAAGAGCTCCCATTTCCTAAGGACACTTTCATTACTTCACGAGTGATTGAAAAACCCGCTAAGGCAAAGGACACCAACAAGATGTTTAGTGACACCCTAGGAAATACCGATCCTAACAACCAAGGGAACAACATGAATGGGGGTATGGATCCTAACAACAATCAAGGGAACAACATGAATGGGGGTATGGATCCTAACAACAATCAAAGAAATTCTAATAATGGAGGAAGAGATCCTAATTCCCAGGAAGCAAATTCACAAGGCAACAACTTACCTCCTCCTCATAATACAAATCTACCCCCAACTGCGGAAGAAGCCACAGTTGAAAGAGCGTTAGAGGCAAGACAATGCCCTTATTTCATAGAACTAATGAAAAAGACCATGCTTATGGATAAAGAAAAACACTTCATGGACTTGATACAAACGGGGGTAAAGCTACCTAAAGATTTTGACATAGAACAATTAAAGCCCAAGGAAATAGAAGACCCTATGGAAGCAATAAGGGAACAATTCAAGGCATTACAAATGGAAATCGACAGTTTGAAACAAAATGGGGCTCCTAAGCCTTTCTCTATTGAAACATTATGTCATTTTCCATTTGATAGGAGTTTGGTCATGGTGTCTTTTCCCATTAATGTAACATTTCCTAAATATGATAGGTATGAAGGAACATCTGACCCACATGATCATCTTCGGGGGTTTTGTGCATTGAGTCTTGAATTCATGCATGAATCAACCTATTTAATGAGACTATTCCCAAGAAGCTTGGGAGGAACGACCATGGATTGGTTTTCAAAACTACCATCCGGCATAAAATCCTTTGAAGAATTAGCTTCTAAATTCGTGACTCATTACTCTTATAACATCAAACATGAGGTCACAATGATAACGTTATGTAACATGAAGCAACAAGATGGAGAAGCCTTCCTCACATTCTTGCAAAGATGGAGGACTGCATTTGCTAGATATCCAAGAAGTGTACCGGAAAAAGAAAAAATGGATATCTTTATTAACGGTTTAAGAAGAGAATTAAATTATAGACTAAGGATGCAATGTCCTAAAACCTTCCAAGATTTGATTGATAACGGAATTACAATGGAAGAAGTGTTGATTAAGAGTGGAGAGTTGAAATTGTACAAGGAAAATAAGAACAACTCTAACTCCAACAACAACAATACCAACAATAACAACAATCAAAATAAAAGTTGGTACAATAACAATAGCCGTTATGCTGCAAAAAATAACAACAAAGGCATTGTTAATGATGGTGTAGTGGAATCCAACAACTTGAAGGTGATTCCATTTGCCCTTACAAAGACACCAAATCAAGTGAATAATACTAATCAAGAATATAATGCACCTTCCAACAATAACAACAATGCCAACAAGAATAATCAAGGAAACAAGGATCAAAATAGCAAGTATGATAAGTATTTGAAGCCCACTCCTTCAAGACACTTTACACCCTTGGGAGAATCACTTGAAACTGCATTAAAGGCTCTCATGGCTAACAATGTTATTACATTACCCACTATTAAGCCTTATGAACCAGACCACAAGCCGGGCTGGTGGGATGCTAAGAATCATTGTGAATATCATAGGATTCGGGGGCACACTACAAATGAATGTCTACAATTAAAGAATGTGGTGCAAGACTTGCTAGATAATAACATAATCATTGTTGATGGACCCCAAAATAATGAAGATCATACGGCCTTCAAACAACCTTTTTACAAACATGATAAAGGTGAGTCATCAAATGACAAGAAATAAAGTGCCAATAATCTCAACTTTGCACCATCATATGATCATATTGTTAATGCTATAATAATTAATGAACAGCCTCAAAAGGAAGCAACAAATGTCATTACAAGAGGGCAGAATTCTAGAATGACTTTACAAGGGATAGTCCCTCAAAACACCAATATCCCACAATCCAACATTGTGGTCAAACAACCTCCTACAGCAGCAAGGCCTTATAGTTGGGTGGACCAATTGCAACGTACTCCAGCACAAATCTCAATCTTAGAGTTATTGAAGTTGTCACCGAATCATAAAGAGATTTTAGAAAAAGCTTTAGAAGAGACACATGTTTCTACTACCTTAGGGGAAGAAAAGTTTCAAAATATGGTAGGACATCTCATGGCTCCTCATTGTCTTTCATTTTCTGATCAAGACGACATGTCTATAACTCATCCTCAAAATTTGCCATTACATATAGAGGTTTTGATCGAAAGGCATAGAGTCAAAAGAGCCCTTATTGATGGAGGGGCTGGTCTTAACATATGCACATTGAGTCTTGTAAAATCCTTAGGTCTATCCGAGTCTTGCATTGACCCTACAAAGAAAATTGCCATAAAAGCTTACGACGAAGCTGAAAGAGCTTCTAAAGGCATGATTGTGTTGCCCATCCAAGTGGGACTAGTCAAGAAGGAAACCAAGTGTCAAGTGTTGGACATGAAATTAACCTATAACATCTTATTGGGAAGACCATGGATTCATGAGATGCAAGCTGTCCCATCCACATATCACCAATGCATCAAGTTCCCATACATGGGTGAAGAAATCACAGTTGGAGGAGACTCAAATCCATTCCAATATTGTAATGCACTCAAACCCTTGCATGAATTATACATTCCACATAATCGTGAAGGAGTTATTCCAAGAATCACCAATGAAGATACACAAAATCCTCTTCAAGCTAGCTCAACTACATCAACTAAGGGCAAGGAAAAAGTGAGCTACGAGGGTCCAAATGTAATGGAAAGTCCATATTTAGCACCTAAATTGGAGACAGTGATCTACAAACCTACTAAAGAAGAAAAAGAACAAGCTAAAGAAGATCATTACCAATACATGAGTGAGATGATGAACAAATTTGACAAACAATGCAAGATTAGTTCAAAAGGGGTAGGAGAATATTCAATTTCTCTATTTGACATGCCCATGTCTCCCAAATCACATGGTAAACCATCAAAAGAACATCTTCCACATAAGTATAATTATTATTTTGTGAGGGAAGATAGCAAAGTAACATGGGATAAGGAAGAAGATGATGTCCTTCAATGGCTTTATCATGATGAGGATGATACCTTAGACACTCCCATGGAAAGAATTCAGCATGTCAATATACAAACCGAACAATATGGGAAAGGATTTGATATTATGCAAAAGATGGGATACAAAGGAAGAGGACCCCTAGGCCAAAGAAATAGAGGATTATTAGAACCTATTGAACCTATTTGGAGGGCAAGTCATGAAAAATCCGGAGTAGGTTTCCAATACAAGGGAGAAAGTTCAAGTCCAATGCATGATTTTCATCCTCAAATAAATGCATTAGAATCCGAAGGAGATAGTGATGACTCTCAGGATTATGAATGGGATACTTTATCAGATGAGTCATGTCAAGATAAAGAAGTCATTGCTATACATACTTATGCAAAAATCCCAAAACAAGATGCTCCAATTAATGAAGAACCTCCTATTCAAAGGCCTAATATAGAACAAGCATCTAATAGTGGAGCATGGATAGAAACATTTTGGACACCTTCAGAGGAGGGAAATTCAAACGTTAGTTTTAACCCACTTGTAGCTTTTCCCACATTGTTTCCCATAGAGGTTGATGAGGATTCGAGCGAAGGGGACTTTGACCTTGCTTCCATGGATCATCTTGAGGAAGCGCACATCATAGATCTAAACGATACAATGTATGAACCCTCAAATGAAGTCATGTCCATTAATCCTATTGATGATACCTTACCCAATAATTCTTTAATTTTGATGCACCCGGACCTCATTGATTGGGATCAAACCGAACCACATGACTTACTTTACTTCCCAAATGACCAAGCAACAAACCAATACCTCAATGCGGTTGAACCCTCTTTCACCAACGAACTCAATGCGGACATAATGACAATAGCAAGGGTCCAATCTCTTAGTCAAAAAAAGAAAAAAATGAAAAAAAAATAAAAAAATGAGAAGTTCTATTGGTGAAAACCCAACTGTGGCACCATTAGAACCAAAAACAATGAAAATAAAAGATGTTTCTTTTGGTGAAAACCCAACTGTGGCACCATTAGAAGAGAGATTGGGTACTTTGCCTGAACATGAAGAAGAACGGTCATCTATTCTTATAGAACCAACAGAAAAAGTTAACATTGGTACAAAAGTAGATCCAAAGGTCATACACTTGGCTACATCTCTTGAAAGAGAGGACTTTATCAAATTCTTCCAAGAACAACAAGTAAATTTTGCATGGTCATATGCCGATATGCCTGAACTGGATCCTGATTTCATAATGCATCATCTGAATGTTAAACCCGGAGTTAAACCTGTGAAGCAAAAATTAAGGAAAATGCACCCACATGTGGCTCTCCTAGTTAAGGCAGAATTGGAAAAATTGTTAAAGGTGGGGTTCATAAGAACAATAGCATATGCTGATTGGATCTCTAACATTGTGATGGTTACTAAGCATGATAAATCTATCTGTGTGTGTACAGATTTCAGAGATTTAAACCTTGCATGTCCCAAAGATGACTTCCCATTGCCAAGCATCGATACCATAGTGGATCTGACAGCAGGTCATGCAATTTACTCATTAATGGATGGATTTAGTGGCTACAACCAAATAAAGATTGCTCCCGAAGACCAAGAAAAGATAGCATTTACTTGCCCTTGGGGTACTTTTTGTTGGAATGTCATGCCCTTCGGTCTTAAAAATGTTGGAGCTACATATCAAAGGGCCATGAAAACTATTTTCCATGACATGATGCACACTTTCTTAGAAGATTATGTGGATGACATTCTAGCAAAGTCCCACAATAGAGAAGAACATTTACAAATCCTAAGAAAAATATTCATTCGGTTAGAACAATTCAAAGTTAGATTAAACCCAAAGAAGTGTGCCTTTGGTGTCCAATCCAGCAAGCTATTGGGTTATATAGTGTCAGCAAAAGGAATTGAAGTTGATCCTGAAAAAGTACAAGCTATTCTAGAAATGGAGATTCCAAGAAACATTAGTCAAATGAGATCATTACAAGGAAAGATTCAATCAATAAGGAGATTTATATCTCAATTAGTAGAAAAGTGTCACTCCTTCACCAGATTGCTACACAAGGACACTACATTTATGTGGGATGAAGAATGTGATAAGGCCTTCGCTATTTTGAAGACTTATTTGATAAACCCACCTATTCTTATGTCACCTATCAAGGGCAAAGAACTGTTGTTATACATATCAGCCACATAAAAGTCTCTAGGCATATTGTTGGCACAAGAAGATGAACAAGGAAAAGAAAGGGCAATCTACTATCTTAGTAGAACCTTAATAAAATATGAACTAAATTATTCATCATTGAAAGAGCATGTCTAGCAGTGGTCTTTGCATCTCAAAAACTAAGACATTATATGTTGATGCATAAGATCAAATTAATTGCCAAGATTGATCCTCTCAAATACTTGCTAAGTAAAACTGCCTTAACAGGTAGAATAGCAAAATGGGTCATGATCCTAAGTGAATTCGACATTGAATATGTTGATAGAAGAGAAATTAAAGGACAAGTGATAGCAGATCACTTAGCAGATAACCCAATGGAGTCTACACAAACCATTCAAATTGAATTTCCAGATGCAGCAATTGTCAACATAGAAGCAAAGACATGGAAATTATATTTTGATGGATCTTATACACAAG